>CAHIKZ030001624.1:152500-167500 GCA_903632075.3 Acanthosepion pharaonis | reverse complement strand
TAGCTCTTAATAAATTTTATCTTTTTCTTGTTTTGCCATCCATTTCCTTAAGCTTGCTAAGTAGGTTATACATTTTTTTCCTCTGTTCCTCTTGCCTTTAATCTGTCCTGTGAGTATCAGATTTTCCAATACCATTTTCCTCATTATGTGCCCTAGAAATTTCAACTGTTTCTTTCTGATGTTATGTTTAAGCATCCTTTTTGTTTCCAGTTTCTATACCATTTCAGTTTTCTCTTTGTGATGGTGGTTATGGGGTCTTCCAATGGGCTGATTTGTTGTTTGATGGCGTTTCCCACTGCATTGTATGCAGACTACATAGCAGACACCTAGAATGGTTCTGTAGCATTCTATTTCTAATGCTTGAATTCTTTGCCCTAGTTCTGCTAACTGAGAATTGAATCTCTTAAAATATTTGAAAAGCAAAAATTTCAGCTTTATACAGAAAGAAAAACTGTTTCATAATTTAAATTGATTTGTGTTCAATATTTTTCTTTCATGTTTAAGTAATAAATTCTGTTGGATTAATAAATAAAAAAGTCCATTACTTATTTAGTAATTGATATGTATATTATATATGTTCGAAAGGTTTTCACAACTGGGGATGATAGTGGGGAAAGGTTCTACCATCTATATAATGCTTTAATGCCATGCATTTGGTTTGTTTTGTTTTATACCATATCAATCACTAGCAGTAGAGCCCAGCGTTGCCTGGGGATGTAACAGTAAGAGATAGATCAAGTATTGACCAGCATAAAGACTGAAAAATAAAATTGACAAAGATTATTGTTTAAGGTTGACGGACACGCATGTCTTAATTAGGTTTTTTTTTTTACGAATTGGTCAAACCAAACTCAAACAAAAACATTGTTTTCAATCGTTATGAGTCTACCGATTGAATAGAATTTTATTATAAACAATTGTCTTGTAAATGGAATTTTTAAAGCATTCTGAATGTAAAAATAAAGAAAAAAGTGTGCAAGACAATAAGAAACACTACCTGCCAAAAAAAAGTGAAGTTTTGTTGAAATTGGTTGAAAAATGTAGGAAATTTGATCCCATATATAAATGAACACAAACACACTCACAAACAACCTGGGTTTTATAATAAGTATAACTCGATATGAGTTGTCCCCCTTTCATTCTTGACAGCGATGCCTCTTAATCGTGTTTTCAAATTGATTTCATGCAAAAACAATTGTTTTTCCAATTTTTGGCGCTGTCAGAACCACCGCTAGGTAATTTTACATAGTCCTGTGAAGTTTTGTTGACATCGGTTGAAAAATGTACGAAATCTGATCCAATATATAAACGAACAGACACACACACACACAACCTGGGTTTTATAATAAGTATGATTTGGTTATTTAATGCCGAAATTTAGTGGGTTTTTTTTAAAAAAAAAAAATTCTTGTATTTAAAAAGTCAAAAGATTTTATTTTAAAAAGTAAGACTGCTGTTTGTTATGGTTATATATATATATATATATATATATGATTATATTTTTGAAATCAGTTTAATTTCTCTTAGAAACTGGAATATGTAATATGAATAGATACTGATTATTTTAAAAAAATATCAATAGAATGCATCACTTACTCAATTGATAAAGTTTACACTTGATGTCAAAAGTTTGTTTTCTCTCTGGTAAATATCATTTACAACTCACAATTTAAACTCAAAGTCGATAAAATCTATAATATAAAACATGAAAAATGTATATAATTTATATATATATATAATTTAAAAAAAAATAATTTCACCTCAAGCAAGGCAATAAATTCACTAAGACAAAAGAGTGTACTGAGTGTGAAAGAATATGAGAAAAATATTAAGGAGTGAAAACAATAAAAGGAAAGGAATTAAGAAAACAGTGGATAATGTTTGACATTGTATTTGAATTTTTGAAGATCAAAGTTGACTAGAAAGCAACAAGCAGAATGGAGTTCCACAAGTGAGAAGTCTGAGAGAAGAAAATGTTAGCTGCCTGGGTATTTGAGAGTTTTAAAAATGTATCTTTCAGAAGGGTTCAAACCTATGTCACCCTTATATTGGTGAAAACCGTCTTTAAGCTAGGTGTGCTTTACACCACTCAGCCATGAAAGACTTCACAATGAAGCAAGGCTCAATTAAAAGAGGTTTTCCTATTATAAGGAGCAGAAACTGCTGATAGGTACAATTTCTTCATTGAAACTCTCAAATACCAAGAGCAGTAAACATCAATTACACTCAATCCCAGTTTCAGAAAAACTGGCAGGAATGTCTACTTTACTGGATTCTTTCAACTATCCTCTACTTTTACAACAGGCTGAAAATGAAGTACTGCTGCCATATATGGGCAAGAGTTGCTCTGTCTTCAATTTCCAGTCTTAATAGAGTCTAGAAGTATCTTTGCTTCCTTGTGGGTGATGAATTATTTTCCACACCTTACAACCCTTTTTTTCAGACAAAATATCACAAACCTCTCATTACTATATTGCTATTTTTATTTCTTCCACCATTTGTAACCTTCATGGCTAAGACTCACCATGCCAGGCACATTGTAGTGCAACACTCTCATTCCTTTGTATTCTATTGGTAAGATGTCAGTTCCACTTGAGCAGCTTCTTCCCATGAACTACTGCTTGATGGAAATGACTCCCAAGAGATTGCTTCCCTGACCACTACAATCTTAACCTGTTCAAGTTTAAGGTTAATTGTTATCTTTGCTACATATACCCATGAATTGTGCCTCTTATTCTGTTCCCTTCAACCTTGAGTTGCTCTTGGGCCTTATAAAAAAATGTCTGGCAATTATAAAGAAACAGAAAAATTTTGTTAAAAACAAAGAAAAGAGTGCTCAACTGCTATGTAATATCAATCCTTCTCCTATAGCAGTAAATGCTGGATAATTTCCACACAGATGAAGAAGAGGATTGAGGCAGCAGAGATTTGGTTTGACAGAAACATGGTGAGAATATCATGGACAGAACATGTGACCAATGAGAAAGTTTTTTTTTTTTTTTTTTTTTTTTGGAAAATGGGAACAAAAAGGACACTTAGAATCAGAAAGAGGCAGTTGAAATTTTTAACACATATAATGAGGACAGAGGGCTTGGAGAATTTGACACACACAGGACATATAGAAGGCAAGAGGAGTTACCTACCTAACAAGCTTGTAGAAATGAATGGCAGAACAGGGATTGGGAGAGATAGTCAAAAGATAAACAGGGGAGAAAGTTGTTTAGTGGCATGATTGTTCATGTCCTGAAGATATGTATAATGTGATAAGGAAATAACTTTTAAACATACAAATCAAATTCTATTTCATATATATTTGCTAGTAGTGTTGTTTTTTGTTTACCTGAGTCTTGTGTGTACAAGACTTCAGGCCAAATTCTGGTGTAAAGAGAATCTCTTTCTGATTTTTAGTTGAAAACAATCTTACATTTATGTATATGAGATATGGAATGTTTTATTATTTACTAGCAGTAGAGCCCGGCATTGCCCGGGGATGTAACAGTAAGAGATAGATCAAGTATTGACCAGCATAAAGACTGAAAAATAAATTGACAAAGATTATTGTTTAAGGTGGACGGACACGCATGTCTTAATTAGGTTTTTTTTTTTTTTTTTTACGAATTGGTCAAACTCAAACAAAAACATTGTTTTCAATCGTTATGAGTCTACTGATTGAATAGAATTTTATTATAAACAATTGTCTTGTAAATGGAATTTTTAAAATTTTTTAAAGCATTCTGTATTTAAAAATAAAGAAAAAAGTGTGCAAGACAATAAGAAACACTACCTACCAAAAAAAAGGTGAAGTTTTGTTGAAATCGGTTGAAGAATGTAGGAAATCCGATCCCGTATATAAATGAACACACACACACACACACACAGAAACAACCTAGCTTTTATGATAAGTATAACTCTATATGAGTTGTCCCCCTTTCATTCTCGTGATGCCTCTTAATCGTGTTTTCAAATTGATTTCGTGCAAAAACAATTGTGTTTTTCCAATTTTTGGCACTGTTAGAACCCCCGCAAGGTAATTTTATGTAGTCCTGTGAAGTTTTGTTGAAATCAGTTGAAAAATGTAGGAAATCCGATCCAATATATAAATGTACACACACACACACACACACACACACACACACACACACACACACACACAATCTGCATTTTATAATAAGTAAGATACTATTTATATTGAGACTGTTGTTATCATTAAAACATATCTGGCCTTCCACAGGTGTATATCAATCTGGATAATTTACAGGGAATTCTGAAGTGAACCCTTTATTAAATCTACAAGGGTAGACTGTTCTCATTCCACTGTATATATCTTGTTCTTATTTTCATTTAGTACTGTTCAGTTATCCACTGAGTACAAGTACGCACTGCCTAACTCAGGGATTGAACTTACAACCACTGTGTCACCAAATTCACAAACCAACATTTTTAACCACGACACCATTGTCCTGTAGATTAAATAAAAGGTTCAGTTCAGAGTTCTCTGTAGGTTACCCAGATTGATATACATCTGAGAAAGGCCTGAGAGCAGAACTGCCGAAACATTGTGATAACAACAATAAAGATGAGGAAAATATTCTAAATATAAATAGTGTAAAGAATGATAACTCCTCATCCCAGAAATTCTGATAGAGAAAGAATGTTTTTGTAAGTGTAAGTGTTCTGAAAGCAAGGGAAGTATTTGTCACAGATTACTTCCACAACACAAAGAAAAATCACCGTAAGTACAGACTCGAATATCGGGGGCAGAAAGAAATGCTGAAAACTCGATTCGCCGGTACAATCTCAAATCATAATGCGTGTAACCAGTCAGGAAAATAACTCACTCTCTAACAAACGCCGAAGCCATAAATGCCCGAATTTCCCTTCTCCGAATCGAGAACACCAACTGCTTTTATTGGCAGAACCTATTTTTTCCATTGGTCGACAGCTAGGATAGGATGCTCCGTAATTTGCATATCAAAATACTCTTATAGCGACTCCTGCGACGGACTTGTTTCTTTTTTCATCACAGAATACACGCGACGCACTGTCGCTTGGGTTGACGAAGTAAGTCGCCGTTTTCTTCGCTATAAGATTTTTGCTGACTACTTTTTGGTAATCCTTCTTCGGCAGATCGCACACAAAACACGAACTTTTTTCTGGGGTACCTGATTATCTCTTTCACTACAGTTTTGTTTGGAATGATTAAAAATTAATAACTTTGTGTACTGATGCTTCTAAAATCAATTTTAGAAGTTTGCTGTTATTTATGTAACATATTGAAAAAGTTATACATCTTTTTTGTGATCAATAAGAAAGCCAATGAATTGTAATATAAAATCAATATGAATATAGACATTTGTTAGTGTGTGTCAATGATCTAAAAATAAATGATAGTTAACTCAGAGTATCCATCAAAAATGCTATTATTTATGTACAGATCAACACTTTTACCTTGCCTTGTGTAATATCTGTATTTTGTGAAAAGTGTTACACACAATATATATATAGAGAGAGAGAGAGCGAGAGCGAGCAAGATAATAATATCAAATACGTAAGTGGAAAGGATAATCCAAGTCAGTCTTTTTAATATAAAATATTGGAAAGATGGATCCATAAAGAGAACTCAATGTATAGCATACAGAGCAATATGATATACATCAAGGAAAAACTTAATGCATCATCAAAAACATTGTTATAAATTATAATTTATTTCAATGGGTAACTTGTTAACACCTGTCTTTTTAAACCATTTGTAATTTCAGTCTGATGAGACAGGTGTTAAAAACTTACCCGTTGAAATAAATAAATATATAAATCTATAAGTGATAATCCAAATTGGTCTTTTTAACATATATAATATACATATCAATTACTAAATAAGTAATGGATTTTTTATTTATTAATCCAACAGATTTTATTACTTAAACATTCAGGCCTGTACACAATAAGAAATAAATAATGCTGTTAATAATAAATAAACAGAGTGTATATTCAAATATGGGTATCCACTCAAGATAAAATAATGTATGTATATAAACATTATGTACATTATGCATTTTAGAAGCTTCCAAGAAGATTAACAGTTTTTTTAAACATATAAAATGTCAGGTAAACAAAAACATTTGAAAGCAAAATAAATTATGAAATAGTCATTTATAAATAAACAAACATTGAAAAGTCTGTTAATTTGGGAAAAAGACAGCAAAAAAACCCCCACTAAGTCCAGCTTCAAGTTGGAGAATGGTCAAAGGTGGACAACTGGTGCCTCATATGTTATAAACATTTAGAAAACCCACCCAACCATATGACAGTGAATGCTAAATAATTTCCTCACAAATGGAGAGAAAACTTAGGGCAATTCAAATGTTGTTCTACAGGAGGATGCTGAGAATACCCTGTTGTACAAAACATGAGAGTACTGATGAAGTTTTAAGGGAGATTGGAATAAAAAGGACACCTTTACTTAACAGTTTCTATAACAGATAACAAAGAAAGACAGCTAGGAGAATTTGACACTCACAGGACATACTAAAAACAAGATGAGTAGAGAGAGTCAGTGAGTAACCTACCCAATGAGTTTGTGCAAATGAATAGCAAAACAAGGAGTGAGAATGATGATGAAGTGATAAACATTGCCTTAGCATTAAAAAGGTTAGGAAGTTGTGGAGAACTGTGATCGCCAACATTCTAAAGGGATATGGTACATAAAAAAAATAGGTGGAATACAAGTGTTGGTGAGTCTAAATATATGAATCAAGATTTTTTAATACAGTCGGTGTGTTGATTTACTTTGCTGATTTTAGTATTGTGCAATGCTACAAATTGCTTGTATCTCTTGATGGTGTGCTGGAGAATTACCTCGGAGGTGCAAGAGAGCCAGAGTGATGTAGCCTAAATTTGCACATAAGATGAGCAAATTGTAAGCGAGGTGAATCGTATGAGCATCAGCACTGGAATGACACTGTGCATATGCCAATAAGTCAGACCGAAGCTGGCAGCATGTGCAAAATGCTAATTTTCTGGCTTCAGAAAAGTGCATAAAATAGGTGAGTGTTTGTTGGAATGGCAGTAAGTGTTTACACTCAGTGCAGCTAAGAGCAGTGTGTTGTAGTGTGTGCTAAATGAGAGTCCCTTGTGAGTGTTGTTCCAGTTTCTATGCTATGGAAGAAACGGTTTCCTGCTATAAGCTATATCAGCACCATTACTATGGCGAAGGTACGCATAAGCAGAAACATAAAGCCAGTTAGTGGCAAGGCAGACATGGTGGCGTGGCTGAAAAAGGTGAAGCTGGTGATGGTGTTCTTTAAGCGTGGCCCACTGCATGAGCACCTTATGGAAAATAACACAGCCTTCTGCAGCAGGGAGTTCAGAGCTTTTGCACATGATTGGAGAATAAATCTATGATTCTATTGCGCATACACCCCAGCCAGGAATGGCATAGTGGAATGATATCATCGTACAGTGAAGTGCAGCCAGGATGTGATGTTCCATTCAGGGGTGGTGTGTAATGGCACAATGTGACCCTGAAGGATGACAACTCAGATCTGACTACATTAATGTGATCTACTGATATGAAATTTGTGTGAAGGAGATTGACGCCATGACAACATCCTCATATCCTAGGCATAGACTTTACCAGATTGGAGATCACGTGTTGATCAGGTGCTGCAGAGTTGGTGTATCACAAAGTTTGGCAGTGGTCAGGTGACTAAAATAGTCAGACCACAGTCTTGTCTGGTGGATAGAATGCCCTGCCATATGAAGGATCTGTGACCACACTGCAGTGTCAATATATCAGAGGAAGACTCTGACAGTACAATGTTTTCGGAGAGTAGGTTGGTGATTCTGCTGCATGACTATGGAGATATGGATTTGGACAGTTTGCCTGAAAATGAAATGGGAGAGGAAGCAGAACACCCCTCACCACCTTTGCGAAGCAGCACCCAGCAAAGGCCATTGCCAACAGGCTGCCATTTTTGTGATCAAGAGATCAGTGGGGAGTGCACTGGAGAATTACCTTGGAGGTTCCAGAGGGCCAGAGTGGTGTAGCATAAATTTGTGTATGAGATGAGCAAATTGTGAGTGAAGCAAACTGTATGAGCATTGGCATTAGAATGAAACCGGGCATACATCATTGAGCCAGACTGAGGCTGGCAGTGTGTGCAAAATGTTAATTTACTGGCTTCAGAAAAATGCATAGCGGAAGCAAGTATTTGTTGGGAAGCCAGTAAACATTTGTGCTCAGTGCAGATCAGAGCAGTGTGTTGCAAATGAGTTTCTTGTGAGTGTTGTTCCAGTTTCTGTGCTACAGAAGAAACAGTTTCCTGCTACAGATGGTTACCCAGCTGGGTACTGATCAAGTTCAATGCGGCTTAACTTCAGTGATCAAATAGGAACTGTTGGTCTTCGATATCAATTAACCATCACTTAGGTACAACAGGTGTGACTACCTGAGGATTTGTAGAACATAGCAATATCATCTATTTAAAATACTATTTTATAATTCTGCTTGTTAGTGAGCATGTATGTTACACTCTGGCAATACCTCATAAATAGTGTCCTGGGTAAGACGATAAACTACATCCAGCAGCAAGGCCTCTGATCAGGAGGTTTTGAGGAGCATGGAACCACCTCTTAATTGCTGGTGTTCCCAGGTCCAACTGGAGATGTCGATTGACATTACACTTGAATAGCTGGAGATTATAGCTCACAGGGAAACAGGAATAGGGAAGGGAGTTCCACAGGCGAGAGGTGCGAGACATGAAGCTATTGGAGTAGAAGAGATGGCTACATTTAGGAGTTTCGACAGTGAAGGGGTGAGAGCGGGATGCCAGCCTCGTAAGGCGCTGGAACTCATGACGTCTGGGAACCAGCGAATGCAGCTCCTCGGAGCAATTTCCATGAAAGTATTTGTAGAACAGACAGAGGGCGGTGACGGCGCGTCTGTGAGAAAGATCCTGTTTGGTGTGGAATCCTGATTGTGATGGATTTCCTTTGTTTAAATTTTGAATACAAAACTAAAACAATACAAAGACAGGAGATGGTGAAAGAATTTTGAAGAGTCAACATGTCTCCCAACACCCAGGTTCATTAGTGAAGCTAGACAGCATGTGGCAAAATGCTAAGCCAAGGGGTCTGCATGTGTTCCCCTAACCATCTTCTGTCCCAAAATTGATGCTGCCATGATGGTCTCTCTTATATAATCATTTGTTCCAGACAACTTTTTCTCTCCAAAATCTACCTTATACCTTTAAAGTTTACTCTTCATCTGTGCTTTGAAAATTGCTGATACAACTGTTCTGGTGCTACTGCTATGGTTTTTAGAGTTTGTTGACAAAATCCAATGAGGAATTTGCAATATTATTGATCCTGACCTGGCATCTCGGCTTCAGTTACTTTTCCACTGCTGTAACATAACATAACATAACTATGCTTTTTCAATAAATATGTTCATTGTAATTGTTCTGATGAGATTTCCTCTTTGGTACCTTGACTTTATGAATTTAAGTGCAGTACTCCAAGATAATATTAGATTAGATTTTGCGGCAAGGTCTCATCATTTTACAGTTGAAATGGTTAGATGTAACTGTAAGTTCTATGTTAACAGTTTCTTCTCTTGCACTTTTTGGTTGTGAAATTTTCATCTGGCCTCTTTTTTTCCAGTCAACCTTGATCTTCAAAAATTTAAAAGCAATGTTAATCATTATCTTCTGTCTCTTTGAAACCTGTTCTTTTATTGTCCTCTCCTTAATAATGATTTTTCTCAGATTCTTTCACTGTCAGTAACCCCTTGTGTCTTAGTGGCTTTATCACCTTGAAATGATTAAAAAAATGTTTAAACAAAACTAGTAGTAAAATGCTATTATTGATTTGCAATGAATATGAATTATTCAGTTGGCATAGTGAACAATAGTTAATTTCAGACAAACCTGTTTATCAAAAGAAAAATATATCAGGCCTTGATGATAAGGCTACATTGAAATTAACACAGAAAAGATAATCTGTAACCCATACTGAGAACAAACAGCTTGCATGCAGATAAAGGATGAGCTAAGTTAATACACAAAAACACAAAGATGACAAAGATGTGTTTCCTTATTGGATTTATTTAATCTTTACATTGACATGATTCACAGAGGACTAGACATTCTACTGGGATTTATTGTGGGCATAAGTAATATATGCTACACAGACCATACTGTATTGATAACAGATTCAGAAAGAAAATTGAAAATATAGTGGAAAAGAAAGGACTAGCTATTAATTATAAGAAAACATAATCCATGGTTGTTAACAAAAGTAATAAGATGCAAATTGTTTATCAGCAGGGCCAGTGTCTACTATGCCCAACACCCAGCCATGGGCCAAAGCCTGATTAGGGGCTCAGGCAGTGCTTTGTAACCATCGCTATCTTATCATTTGCTTTTTTTCTGCCTCTACTAAAGGATGAAAATCTTTCACAAATTTTGATGTCATTCTGGCGTCTTTAGTCCAGATCTGTGAATTTGGTTTTGTTTTTTGTTCGTACTAAGTCTTGAAATAACACTATATAAAATTCACTATTTTTTTTATCCATAATGTTAAATCTGTGAAAATTATTCAATTTTTTATCAAGAAAAATCTCAAGTTGATGTTAAAAATTGCTACAAAACATTGTTGATTTATTTAAGATGAATGATCTATTATAACATGTCTCTAATTTGTATTTAGATACAGTGTATTTATTTTCAATTTTTTTTGTTGAATTGTTCACCTATATTGCATATGATCCATTATTGTACACAATTAGGTTACAACAAAATTTGTATTTTATATGAATTCCACCTTATGAAAGTCAATATGTAGAGTGGGGGGGGGGATCCTCCTATCATAGAATCATAGGGGGTACACAATCCCCTTGTACTGGCCCCCTGCTTCCAAGTATTAACTATTTTATTTAGTTAACAAGAGTACAATGTTTTTGTGATGAGAAATCTAATTTAAGGTCAGGTCCATCACCAGAGTATTATTTTTAAGAGGTTGGGGCAAAGCAGGGAGTTGCAAATAAAAATTTGTACGCTAAATTTACTTCACATCATTTTCACAGTGGGTTCCAATAAAATTTGTATTTTATATGAATACTACGTCATGAAAATTGAGATTTAGTAGGGTGGATAGATTCAATGGGGGCCATGAGACTCTTGCACAGGCCCTGTGTATCAGAGACATCAACATCCAGCAGATGCAGAAATTTAACTTTCTAAATTGTAGAGTAACCGATGATGGAGCACATGATAGAGAAATCTAAAAGCCATTTATAAATGGTAAAAGATGCCATTCAGAGACTGAGCCAAGTATTAAGACATCCTTAGAAATGAAAATGCTACTGGTCTATAGCATCCAATCTCCTATATGGCAGTGAATACTGAACAGTTTCCTAATAGATGAAGAAGAGATTGGAAGCGGAAGAGATGCAGTTTTACTTATGAATGTTGTGATTATAGACAGATCATTTTGGAAACGATTGATTTAAAGAGAATAGAAACTATAAATAAATTGCTGCTAACAATAAAAAAATGTCCATGGAGTAGATTGTTCTAATTCCATGTGCCATATCTCAGTACCAACTCTTTCTCTTTATTCTCTTTGCTGTGGTCACAACTCTTCGGTTCAAGTCACTTTTCTTGGATTACTCAACCAACACTTTTATCTACTGGACCATGTGTCTTTGGGGATATCAGTGAGTGATTTTTTTTTTGGACTTATAAAAAAGGCATGGCACGTGGAATTAGAACAATCTACCTCCATAGACTCAATAAAGGGTTTGGTTCGAAATTCTAACATATATCATCTGAAGAAGGTTGGGAGCATACAATGGTCAAAATGTTGTGAATATGACATAAAGATGAGTACAACAGTCCAAACAATGTAAATAGTGTCTATAATTTTATCTTTAACTATATTTTTATTTTTAAGAACCTATTTTAGTCATCTTATATTACTATATTAGTTAACTATGATATCACAGGTTCGATTTTAAGTACATGAAACTTTTATCCATTAATAATGATTGCAGTGATACAGGTTTCTCATCATAGTGCAGTGCTCAGCAAACTGGTCTTGTAGGTTATTAGTATTGACTTTGTAGTGGACTGTGGGTCTACATGTTGTTAAATTAGGAACACGTGTGTAACTCCTGATAGAATATTATAAGGTCAACTACAAGAACATGGCAGACTCATATTGAGTTCAACTGAAGATGTAAAGGAAACAAACAAGACTAATATATATATATATATATATATATATATATATATATATATATATATGTGTGAAAAAGTGTGTGTATATAAATATATACAGTGTAACCTGGATATAAGAGACCTGGATATAAGAGAAACCCGGATATAAGAGAGATTTTCTCTGGTCCCAAATTAGAGCCTTTGTTAATGTATATAAAATAGACCAAACCCGGATATAAGAGAGATTTTCTCTGGTCCCAAATTAGAGCCTTTGTTAATTTATATAAAATAGACCAAACCCGGATATAAGATAAATTTTCTGGTCCCAAATTAGAGCCTGTTTATTTATAGGTTAGACCAAATATATAAGATATTTATATATGTATGCACAACTACTTATATCCAAAGATAGAGTATATACAATTATTTATATATATATATATATATTAGAAAGATAGAGATAACACACACACACATATATATATATATATATATATATATATATATATATATATATATATATATATATATATATATATATATATATATATAGACACACGCACAAACAAGTATATGTATTAAACAACAAAATTTACAATGGACAAAGACATCAACATTTATGTTTGTGTGTGAACATAAAGAGTTCGCATTTTATTGAATGTTTGTACGTATGTGTGTGTGTGTGTTTGTTTCATGGTGTTTTCCCACAAGTGGGCAAAAACTCAAATCTCTGTGAGAGATCACATCTTTTAAATGTGTCCACTAAAATGCAAAGTAAAAAGAGAACGCGGAAAGAAATTGCCCAGTATTTATAGTGTAGGGAGAGTGACCTCTAGTAAACAATTAGGAAATTAAGGAGAAGTTAACTCCAACAACTTCGATCTCCACTGTGTGCTCTATTATTGTGGCCTTGTGCTCAAACTAAGCTTTGCTTAGCAAATAACGCTGTTATAGCAACATAACAAATTCTGAAAGAGGATGAGGTGGAATAAGACCAGAACCAGCTGTGAGTATATAACTTACGACGTATTGTTAGTGTCGTGTATATTGGAGCAGAAAGTGTAGAGCCGAATTCAAATGCCAGATTAATCTTTTGTGTTCACTGTCATACAAAAAGACATCTGTCTCTTCTTCATAGCCCCCAGCTAGGGGTTAAATAACAGAGTAGACTAAGCTCTCTAGTCTTGGGTGGAAAACTATGAATTTGGAAAACTTTAGAAAAGGCAACAGAAAGCCACTCTACTATCTTTACCAAGGTGTCATGGCAATTCACAGATAATTAAAAAAAAAAAATGGAGGGTCATGATTACCTTTTTCCTGAAGGGCAGGACATTAAAAAAAAAAATAAAAAAAAAAAAATAGAAGAAAAAATAAAAGAGGATTGATTTCATTTAAACTTGTTAGTTATCGGATACATTGGCAACATTTTTTTATCTTTATTTGTATCACTGACATTCATTTTACCGTCACTGAGCAAATTTCCCGCCTTTGCTTTTCTTGTCATTTTCGATATTAAACAAATGGAGGGTGATTTATGATGTGTAGTAAGTCTTGAATTCTGCAGAGTTTGAATGAACGTTTGGTGTTTTTTTTTTTTTTTTTTTTTTTTTAGCAAATTTCTGTCACAACTTTCTGAATGGGAAAATCGAAATAGTAAAAAAAAAGCCATTGTCAACCTTTTTTAGTCAGTGTCAGTTGGCTGTTTTGTTAACGTGTAAAAAAAAAAAAAAAAAAAAAACATGTAAAATAAAAACTACTATGTATAAAAAAAATAAAATTATAATAAATAAATTTATTCGTTTAGCCATAGCCATGTATGGATTCTATTTGCTAAAAATATAAAAATAAAATAAAAAGTAGAAGCACAAAAATGTGTAGTCATGTGGCTTAACAATTACACAAGATAGCCTTCGATTTCTTCACAGCACGAAATTATTTTTAAATAGATCTTTTTTGTTTAATTCAACTTATCGCAAATATTAATTCACCCCAAGAAATTATCAATTCTAAATCAAAGTTTTTTTTTATTTATTAATTTCAAACAAAAGAGTGCAAAATTTAAAATTTAAAAATCAATATTTGTTTAGCTTGCCTCGCAACAACTTCAACCCTCAGAAGGGAAAATTACCTCCAAATCAGGGAGTTATTCACATTTCGTAAGTACGGATCATATTCGAGGTACTTACAAGGATTTTTTTACAATTAAAAAAATCCGTTTTTTGACTTGTTTATTGGGATGAGCTCGGACGTAGACACCCGCACTTAGAAATAGCGCACCTGAGTTGCCCACATTTGGAGCTGAAGGTCAACCCAACCAGAGTGCACAATGGGAGGACCTCGATCTGGGAGAATTTGGTGTGAATTTTAGTAAATAAATTTTTATTTTGGGGTGAATTAATAAGGAAAGATCCTATTTTTGAGAGACACTCAAATAAAAATGCAAAATCGACTACTTCTAGCGTGACTAAACTAGGATTATTTTATTAAGCTCAGAGAGAGCGCATTAAACCTTAAAAAGGAGGGAATGCTATTACAAAAAATAAAAAAAAAAGATCTAATTAAATTATTAAAATAATGAACCAATTTAAAAAAAATCAAATTAAAAAAGCGACTTTCTGTAGTGCAGTTTTAAGAAGAAGAAGAAATACGTAGTTTGATTTTCGACGTCCGATTTGATCATTTGAGATTTTTGTTTTTGTCTCCTCATGACATCATCAGATTATTAAACAAACACCTGTAAAAGAACTGATCGATATTTCAGACACTGTCTCTAGACAAAATA
>CAHIKZ030001624.1:102500-147500 GCA_903632075.3 Acanthosepion pharaonis | reverse complement strand
GAATAAATTCTCCCTTTTATCACATGTACCATGAAACAATTGAAACCAAAAAATACACGCACCAATACACAAAAAAATATAAATAAATAGTATGAAATTAACCATGCTTTTCCTATTATTTCCTGTCAAGTATGCTTTTATTTCCATAAACACTAGACTAATTTCAGCAGCTCTGATGAACAGAGATAGATATGAACAGAGATAGATAGATCTAAACAGGCATAGACAGACATAGATATGAACATAAATAGATAGGAAGATAGATAGCTAGCTATGAACAGGCATAGATAGCTAGAGATAGATATGGATAGGCATAGACAGATATAGATAGATATAAATATGCATAGATAGACATGAAGTAGCATAAATAGATATGAACAAGCATAGATAGATAGGTAGATAAGAACAGGCAAAGACAGATATAGATAGATATAAACAGGCATAGATAGATATGGACACATAGAGATAAAAAGATAGATATGAAGAGGCAGAGATAAATATGACCAGGCATAGCTAGATGGATAGATGTGAACTGGGATAGATAGATATGAACAGGTATAGACAGATATAACTAGATAGATAGATATGAATAGAGATGTGGGGCTTCTCATCATAGCAGCAGAAATATGATAAAAGGGAGAATTTACTCTATAGCTTTACAAGCCATATCACAATGAGAAGTTGGACAAGTGTTGCCTGTACCAAGGTTCATCGTGAAGAGGTTGAATTTTACATCTTTTGGTAGGATGTCCATATTTCTGCCAGGAACAATTTTTGTTGCATGCTGGGAGTATTTTTATCATTTTTATTTTTTACTTAATTGATTTTAAACAAAGTTTTTATGTTACATTCTATTTTATTTTATTTATAATTTTCATTAATATTATTATTTTATATTTCATTTTTATTTATTCATAATAATAATAATATCCCTACATCACATCCCCGCCAAATTAGTGGTGCTAATTGGTAGTGATGGATGCCTATTTAAAGTAAAAATAGTCATTGTTTTTGGAGAAATGAACTCTCCTCTTGGAACGTATCATTGTTGTTTTTGATAATGGGTGTTCTTTTGAGTGTTCTGTAAGTTTTGGTTGTTCAAGTGGTGATTTTATTGGATGTTTCTTGTGCATTTGTAATAATGTCACAGCTTTTAATATCTCAATAGAGACTGTGAGGTGTTTTCCTCTGTAATTCTCTATTCTGAAGTATTTTTCATGTCTGGTAATAACCTTCTAGGGTCCAGAGAAAGGAGCTTCAAGAAATTACCTGACTCTTTTTTTTTTTTTAACCAGACATTGGTAGAAGGTATAGGTTTAATGACCTCTAAACAATATAACTGTTTTCCTTCTATTTGTGGTCTGAAATGTAGTACAATTTAGTGTTGTAGGGTGAACAAAAATTTTTCTTCTTCCGTATGAGTTTGAATCGTCGTCACCAAGTGTTGTAGAGTAGTTTCACAGTGGAGGCTTGTATTTGTACTAAGTCAGTCCTAAAATAGGTTCGATGTACAAAACATTAGGAACTTGATATAATAGGTAATGACGCAGAGAAATCTAATTGTGGTCGCTGATACTTTAATATCCGACTAACGGTTGTCTGACATCGACTGACTGACCAACTCCCTGAGCAACTCCTACTACTCCTACTTATTATAGGTGGGAGAGTCTATTAACTATAGAATAGGTGTGTTCCACTATAACACTTAGTAAGCTACTAAAAGTTCATGATCAAATGTTAAGTACTTTTTTTTGTATGTCCATTAGTTTTTTTGAGTGGAAGCCTCTGGGGATCAGGGTATCATTTGATGTAGTGTTCCATTTTGTTGTCACACAATTTTCCAGTACTGCAGTCTAGAATTAGAGAATAATGTCTGAGTAAGTTTGCCCCTAATAATGGATTGAGAGTTTCTGCTACACCTACTGTCCATGTGAATAAGTTTCGCAGACCAGCAATTCCTATGACAAGGAATATTATCACCTGTGGCCAATGATAAACGAATAGGATTAGGGTTGAGATATAGTCCTCAAGCTATGTCTCTAGGAAGTATAGTTACAGATGCCCTTGTATCAATGAGAAAGTTAACTTAAGATGAGCCTATTATAGTTGCAACCTTGAAAAGCTGCAAGTTATTGGAATTGTAGGTGACTGTCTAGTAGTATGTTCTCCCAGCATGACTTACAGGAACTGTCTACAGGGACTTTATTTCGAACACACTTCCAAACATGCAAGAAGATGTATGCCTGCTAATAAAAAGACATATGTGGTTCATGGATTCATGCATGATTGAATTCCAGCATATTTTAGTCACATTGCTCATGATACACTGGCTGACATCTACCATAAAAATGGATAGGTAGGTGAGGATTAATTCCATGGCCTGCACATTCTTCCCTGACCTCAGTCCTTCATTAACATGTCATGGAGATGTGTTAAACCATTTGAAACTGAGTGGAAGTATTTAAAAGGGTCCACCAGTCAATGATCCAGCGGGTATCATTTATTATAAACAGAGAATTTACTTAAATATTTGTATCTATAAAAAGAATGTATAAACATAAAAATGTCTTAAAATAATTGTCGGACTTTGTCCATTTCATAATATGTGATGTCATTTGTTTACATTTGATACGCCATGAGTAGATATGAATGTCCGTGAAAGATTCATAGAAGATTGAAGTTCAAATACAGTAAATTCGACCTTGCTAACCAAACGCTCCTCTGTGGCCAAATTGGTTATGGCACATCAAGCTAAATGATGGTTCCGTATAGGATACAGGTTCGAATCCTGTTGGAGGACGAATATTTTCTGTGAAAATTTCTTGGACATTCAGGCCAGTAAATGTTTAATACTGTTTACTATAAACAGAGCATTTACTTAAATATTTGTATCTATAAAAAGAATGTATGAACATAAAAATGTCTTTATATATATATATATATATATAAATGATGTATCAGTAAGACAGCAGATTGATATGTAGTTTTTAACAGAATTTTGATTTAGAACTTTCACTATAATATTCTGTGTGGTTAATATTCAGCTCTAAATTGACAAGGAAGGAGATTATGTTGAAAAATGAATGTTTATTGTGTTCAATGTTTTTTCATTTTTTTTCATGTTAGTGCCTTATTGATGTGTTTGTATGTATATGTGTGCATTTTTATTTAAATGTGGAAGAATGGGTTGTTATACTGTGTGTGTGTATGTATGTATGAATGTATATTTGTTTGTAAAATGTTGAGAATTTTTATTCATTTTACTATAAATGTAGGGATGACACATAGCAACAAATTTTTATCATTCTAAATGTTATTTTTAGTAGATGCTCCATTTATTTTAAACAACATATTTATTTTTGTTTGTTCGCCTGAATATTGTAGAAATTTTATTAAAGAGAAATATGTGCCCTCTGGCAGAATTCAAACATGCATCCCCCTTTGTAGGAGAAACCATCTTTAGATCCAACGTGTTTTAGACAATGAAGAGCATTGTCGATCAAGCAAGGCTGAATCCCTGAAGCACAATTCCTCTCATCCCAGATTCTTAAAAGCTCAAATCTGCTCAGTTTCTTATCCAAACATAAACAAAGTAATTTCTAAAGAAGTTATTTAGTTGTTTTTGTTTAGCGGAATATCAACATCTTTACGGGTTATTTAATGCCAAAATCTAAATAATTTGAACATAATTTTATGGCTTCAACTAAATATATTTTGTTTGCAATTGTATGCCTTCAACTACATATATAATGGATTTCCAGTCATGTTTTGTCAGTCTTCTTTTACAAAAAAATGTATTGCTGGTATTTTTACTATTAACATATATTATACTTTCATATATAGTGTTTTTGCTTCACGGGGGTTCAATATTTTCCCATAGCTGGGACCCTAGCAGGTATTACCGCCATGGGTTAGGGTGGAGCTAGGAACAACAGCAATTAAGAGGTGGGGTCCCACACTCCTCAAAATCTCTAATCTTCTGATCAGAGGGCTTGTTGCCAGATGTTGTTTATTGTCATACCCAGGATTATTTTAAAGAAGTAGATAATTATGGTGCCAAGATATTTTGGTTTTAAATGAAATTATATATACACACATCCACATACTGAAAGGTTCTCAGTCTAACCAGCAAGAGATTTTAAAAAATTCTCATCTTTCATTATTTGTTCAGATTTTGCAAAGTAGACCAGTCTGAGAATTTTTCAGCACCTCCTTCTCAGCTTAGGATCTGCTTGTTGAACCTCATATAAATGAAATTAAAACTGAATTCATGTCATGTATTAAGCAGAATACAACCTTGTAGCATTCAAAAGGGACAGTTGAAATCAAGTGGATGATTTTTTTTTTTTTTTATATCTGGGACCATGGTAGAATTCCTCACAAAATTAAATGCTGTATTTTCTTGTATATAATATGACCATATGTGAAGCTAAAAACAGGGAATAAATTACATCTTGGAGTATATGCCATAGTACAGCCATCACTATGTAAATTTGTTTTGAAAAGTTGTACCATATTATCTATTAAAATATCAATATTGTACATATATTTCGTCAAAATATTTAATTTTTCACAATATTAAAGAATAGAAATAAACTAGATATTTAGCCTTTGTGTTCACTTTTCTAATTTTTGTTTTAAAACTTATTTTATAATTTTCGGGTAAAGGTTCTTTGTTGTAACATTGATATTATCAAAACATGGCAAAACTTATTTATTCCATTTATTAATTAATATAATTGTACTTTAATTTTTAAAGAATACATTGATGAAGAAAACCGGAAATTATTTATGACTCAACCAGATATATTATTAGACAAATTTTATTTATAAAATTATAGATACTGTATTTTCTTGTATATCATATGACCTGCGTGTAAAACTAAAAACAGAATAGACTTTATCCTTAAGTATAATAAGACCCCATAGTATACCCATCCCTATGTAATTTCTTTTTTAAAAGTTGTACTTTATTAGCCATTAAAATTTCAATGTTGTACATTTCATTAAATATTTAACCCCCATAAGGTGCTAACTAGAAATACCTGTTAATATATTTTAAGGTGTTAATTAATCCATCATACTTTTCTGTTTGATATGACTTTATTATTTTTGTGATGTCAACACTTGTTGCCACTTTCGTAATGCTCGTTGTAGTAGAGACTTTGTAATCGCAGATACAACTATAGTAACGCCGTTGAACAATGCTGGTGTTAGACGCCTTCGAATAACAGTCGCACTAATAGTACTTGCTCGATAATACTCGCTCGAATAGAAATCTGTCTGTATAGTGAACAGAATAGAAAAATAGTATAGTGAACAGAATACAGAATAGTGGTCCGTATAGTAATAGAAGATAGAGTAGAAATAGCAATCTAAATAGTAACAGAGGATAGACTAGGAATAACAATTGTTAATCATCAGCTACTTCCTACCTATATGTGTTTTCTCTATGGTCATGTGGTCTACTTAATTCAATAATGGGATCGCCTGTGTTTGCTCCCTGGTGATCTATGTTCAAACTCAAGTATCAGCAGCGACACTTTATTCCTATATAACAATTATGTTTCTATATATTAATAAACTATGGAAATAAAAAATGAATATTGTTTTCCATTAAGAATGAAGAGAGAAACAAATATTGCCAACATGTCAAATGTATTTTATAAATAATTGTTATCAATACCTGCTTTGTGTCTTATTATCTATTTAGTGTATATTGAGTGTATTTTTTACATTCTATATACATTCAAAATTAATATACATTCTATATGAGTGTATTATTTGCTATCTTGCTGTTTTAAATAAGCGGTTTTTTAAGCTGGGTAAAAATTTATGAAACTGAGTATTTGTGTATAATAACCGCCCTTCATTTTTTGCCTTTAATTTTCATTTAAAATGTCTTATATCATGCACAAAAAAATATGGCAGATATTAGAATTGCAATGGCCTGGAGGGCATTGTAAAAATTGAAGAGAAGTCAGAAATTAAAAATATCTGAAAGTGCAACTCTTTAGGTCAACAGCAGAAACCATTTTCATATGCTGGTCAAGGAGTTGGATAGTACCCTACACGCAACCCGCTAGAGGCCCACCGGTGGGCCTCTAGTGGCCACCCAGTGTTAACATTGCCGAGAGGAACATGTCAGCAGTCCAACAGCAGGTCACCGGTAGTAAACGCTAGTGGCATGCCACCCAGTGACAGATTGGTGGCTTGCATGTAGGGTAGTTAAATCACTTGCAAAAAACTAGACGGTACATACTCAATTATTGAGAACAGTGCTAAATATTCAGTGTAAATTCTCAGACAATTGGCTTTCGGCCATATAATGTTTAAACATTGATTCTCGTATGACCACCAGTTAAGCAACATTAAACATGGTCGGTACCTAGATGGGTGACCATTTGGGAATTCCAGGTGCTGTAACCTTGAATGTGCAGGTGGTGTAATGGATAATGGCGCAGAATTGTTAATCAGAGAGCTGAGTTCCAATTCCAGTTGGGTTCATTATATTCATTTATACACAAATACCCTTGGGAAAGGTATGAATCCTCTTCTTCTTCTCCCAGCTATGGGTTAATTAGTAGGGTTTGTGTTGGGGCGCACCCACCTTCTAACTAGTAATGGACTGGTCCCTCTTATATAAGTCAGCTCTGGAGAGAGTGGGGAGAGCGTCAGAGAGAGAGAGTCAGCGTGAGCAGTCCAGATAAGCTTACCCGGTACATACCGTTGGACTATAGACTTTGGATATTGTTTTGTACTAACCAACCTTCGTTCTACTAATCACTCTATTGTTAATTGCTTTTATGAATATACCAGTATTTTCCTCTACAACTGTGTTTGTCTTGATTCATACACCGACACGCGGGAAACTCACAACATCTCAGTTTGTACCAGTAAATTTCTGTTATCTCTAAAAATTTCTTACAATCTAAAAATATTTTCTGGCTTTAAATAATGAGCAAAAGGTTGATAAGCCATCAAAAAGAAATCAATCAATCAATCTCAAACAACTCTAAGTAGAGTTAAGAAAGCTCTCTCAAATGAGAAACCTGAAAATGGTTATCATTTATGAATGATCGGAAGAAAGAAGGAAAAGCGAGAAATAATATATTGTACTTATATTGATTGATACAATAATAGAAACAAAACAGCCTACACAGAGACAGATAAGTATATGCCTATAAAATTACTTGTAAGTAGTAAGTCTCCAACTTAGTATTTTACATTTGAAAAAACAAAAAAACAAACACATCACACACATTGAATGTTCATTGTTAAGACAGAATAGATGTGACTTTATGTCTTTAGGGTTTGTTCTGTTAAATTTAAAGATAATGTTACTACTTATGACTAATACTATTTTTCATATAATGCACACTAATTACACACCCCTGAAAATGACTAACGAGAATTGAAATCTTAGACACAGCCAATGAAAAAGTTTTGGAAATTTTATACATCAACAACTGCCATTTTTGTGAAGAATCATTGACAATTTGGAGAATGCCCTGTTGGCTGGGGTTTCAGAATATGCTGATTGCAGAGGGGTAAGACCCTCCACCCAGTGAGGTGTTCTGGTTATGATGATAAACTACATCCAGCAGCAAGGCCACTGATCAGGAGGTTTGAAGACTGTGGAACCACCTCTTAATTGCTGGTGTTCCCAGGTCCATCCTGACTCAGGGTGGTAGCACCTGTTAGGGTCCCAGCTATGGGCAAAACAGTGAACCCCCAAACTGGGATCAAAACATTATGAAAATATATTTTTGTAGAAAGAATATCAGGAATACATTTTCATAGTAAAAAAATTGCCAGCAATACATTATTGAAAAAGGAAGAGAAAAATTACCAGCAATTCACTTTTTAGAAAAATATACCAAAGCTCCCATGAAAATTTAATTTTGGCATTAAATCTTATTTATTATAAAACCCAGGTTCTGTGTGTGTGTGTGTGTGTGTGTGTGTGTTTATATATTGGATCGGATTTCCTACATTTTTCAACCGATTTCAAAAAAACTTCACAGGACTACATAAAATTACCTTCTGGTGGTTCTGACAGCGCCCAAAATTGGAAAAACAATTGTTTTTGCATAAAATCAATTTGAAAACACGATAAAACACGATTCGGTCACCAGAATGAAAGGGGGACAACTCATCTCGAGTTATACTTATTATAAAACCCCAGGTTGGTTGGTTGTGTGTGTGTGTGTGTGTGTGTGTGTGTGTGTGTGTTCATTTATATATGGGATCGGATTTCCCACATTTTTCAACTGATTTCAACAAAACTTCACTTTTTTTGGCAGGTAGTGTTTCTTATTGTCTTGCACACTTTTTTCTTTATTTTTACATTCAGAATGCTATAAATTCCATTTACAAGACAATTGCTTATAATAAAATTCTATTCAATCGGTAGACTCATAACGATTGAAAACAATGTTTTTGTTTGAGTTTGGGTTTGACCAATTCGTAAAAAAAAAAAACAAAAAAAAACTAATTAAGACATGCGTGTCCGTCAAACTTAAACAATAATCTTTGTCAATTTTATTTTTCAGTCTTTATGATGGTCGATACTTGATCTATCTCTTACTGTTACATCCCCGGGCAACGCCAGGCTCTACTTCTAGTGACCGATAAAGAGTTGATATGCTGTTAAATAAATGAAACCAAGCAAAGCAATAAAGCCATTAAGACACAAGGAGTTAATGAGTGTTAGAGAATATGAGAAAAAAAAACCAGACCAGGTGATTGGGGAAAAGAAGATTAAACATGCAGTCTAGAAAGAGATTCTTAGAAAGCAGGACATGACCTCAATCTTCAATAATCACATGTTTTAGGATGTTTTTTTAATAAAAGGTTTTTTTTTTATATTTCTGAGATGATGTATTATGTACAATATTTATATAATTCAGACTATTGTCCTCATCTTTGTCGCCATATGTATTACAATGTTTCAACTGTTGTACGCTCCAGCCTTCTTCAGGTGGTTGGAATGTCAAACTGAACCCTTTATTTCACTCATTGGGGTAGACTGTTCTAGTTCCACGTGTCATGTTTAATGGATATCAGTTATCTCCTTGTTAATTTCCCTCTGAAAATTCTCTACTGCCTTAACTGTGGTTAAGGCAGTGGAGAATGTTGTATAAATGTTGTAATAAATATGGCGACAAAGATGAGGACAATAGCCAGGATTTTTTTAGTTGTCTAAAATCTCATGACATTAAGCAATCTCAAGCAGACTATGTTGACAGCCAACACAATGATTTATACTTATGGCAGTCTTATGGTAAAATATGTGGACCTGTAGCAGGGCTGAAGCATAACATTTCAGTTTATAAGGACGGATCACACTCAAGTTTTTCTTTTAGCATATATACCTAGCTCTCCTGTTGAATTTTACGTATGACGGTCAAACATATCACTTCCTAGGAACCGATGGCCCGACACCAGCACATGAGATTTGATTATAGTGGTGAAGATTTTGTGCAGAACCAACCACGCTTTTTGAAGGGACGAATACAAAGACCTGGTGCACTGCGTGCCACAAGGTCCCCAAACGACCCTCCACAGGTTTTGAATTTAGAGTTGTTCTTCTAGACCAGTTGCTATCCTAGGCTATAGAACCCAGTCTGTCCTGCTACTTACCCATAGCTGGAGGGAGAAGAAGATTCATACCTTTCCCAAGGATATTAGCACGCAAGTGAATGTAATGGATTTGACTGGAATTCGAACTCGGCTCTCCAATTCCTCAATCCAAGCCGCTATCCATTACTCCACCGTGCCTCCCAGTACACACACACACACACACACACACACATATGTGAGAGAGAGAGAAGTCTGCAAAAGTGAATCAAGTGAAATTTGATCTGTTTAACAGTATCAGATTGTTTCTCTTACTTTTATTTAGTATTGTATATTCATAGTGAATTCAAAGGAAATCAATATATGTTGTAAGTAAAGACAAAGCTTTCTTTTTATTGATTCTTTTTCTTTTGAATTGGTTATGATTTAAAAATGGCTGTTAGTGTTGTTTCAGATGTTTTCCTGGTGTTTTTGCCAAAACTCTTGACAAGCAATACAATCATAAGTGTTTTTTATGTCAGTTATTTTTCATTTACTGTTTTGATTAATATGATGGGTATTATTAGATTAAATCATAGAACATAGATGCTAATTTGGACTACAAGTGATGATCTGGCTTACATTGAAAAGTTGAGTTTGACTCAATTTCAAATTGATTTTGTTCTTTCCTCAGGAGCCCAATTTAGCTAAACTTATTTGTAAAAGTAAACCCAAAAGTCTGAGGTAGAGAAATTCAATCTTTTATAGCAGTGTCCTTTCGGAAGCAACTCATTGTTGTCTATTGTCACATTTTCATTTGTTTAAATTCGTAAGGAACATGTTATATTCCGTGCTAATAGGAATATGGAATGGATAAACATGGTGGATAAATAGTAACTGGTTTATTGTAGGAACCAGTACAACAAGCAAGTAAGTAATAGTTATTCGCACGGTCATCACAAGTCAGTACAATTGTGTGCTTGCTGTTATCAGAAGGCTGCTAGTCTCGCAGATCCCAGCTTGACTCTCTCATCTGCTGTCCTCATGAATACTTATAGGTGGTTACCACCTATAGTGCCACCACTCATGGGAGTGGCAGGTTATTCCAACACATCAGAACGGTAATATATAAGAGTATATCTGCTATGTACTAGCAATTTCAGAGTAAAAGCTGAATTTGTTAATGACTCCAGGATTTCATATCTCTTTTTTTCTTTTGGTAATTCTCTGTTAAAGAGTTATAGAATAAAACCAACAGGTTTTTTGCAAAAGGATATTTTTGCTTCAAAATGAGTTTGTATAAAATACTCAGTGGAATTGAACAGATTTGACAATCATACAAATAATTCTCTTGGGTTTACCTTGTATTTTTTATTTCAGTTGTGTTTACCATACAAATGGTGCATCAACATATTTGTCCTTTTTTGATATGATGTTAGATTGGTTTTTGAAGTTGTATCTTGACATGATTTTGGATTGATTTTTGATATTTAATGTTGATGTGATGTTGGATAGATTTTTAATTTCGGATGTTGGCGTGAGTTTAATTTATTTTTGAAGTTGGATGTTGACAGGATGTTGGATTCATTTTTGATGTCAATTTGATTTTGGATTCATTTTTTGTGTTGGATGTTGACACGATTTTGATTTGATTTTTGATGTTAAATGTTTATGAGAGGTTAGATTGATTATTGATGCTTGATTTTGATGTGATTTTGGGTTGGTTTCTGAAGAAGTAGTTACTTTACTGTGCTCAAACACAGTTTGCAGAAAGTTTGATATTTTAAAAGATTTTCTTAAAAGTGATGTCCGCCAGAAAATTCGCCTGACTGCAATGACATCAAAGATTTTGGAAGCATCATAAAAGAGCAGGAAGGAGACGTCCTCTAGGACTTTTGTTCCCAAAAGCAGTAGCATTTTTTGCATTATGTTACAGGTGGTTGCTGAAATTTTGTAGGAATTTAAATAACAATGATTTAAAAAACTTCTTTCTAAACTTAAAACTAGGTCATATTTTTTTGGGCAACTTCTTGTGAGAAATAAAAGAACATTTTGACTTCCTATGGCATTCACTTACACACAAATACCCGTGTGAAAGTTATGAATCCATTTCTTTTTGCTTCATCTATGTGTTACATAGTAGAAAAATCACTGTTATCTTCAAAAACATATTAATGCAATATTCAGTCATAAAACAAAGAATTATTCTTACAGTCCAAAATATGTTTTGGTTTAAAAAACCCACAAAGGTCCAAAAAACAAATCATCTCTTCCTAGTTTGCTCTTTTGGTTTTAAAAAACCTTCAAACATGGGTATTGAGCTCTAAGCAAAAATCTCCAAATCCATTTACACAAGCTTGTTAGGTAGGTTACTCACTTCCCTCTAATTTTGCCTTCAATATGTCCTGTCTCCAAGCCCTTTATTATCAATCCCAGTCCCTGTTCTGCCAACCATTTATATGCTTGTTAGGTAGGTTACTCACTGTTTCCTATGTCCTGTGAGTGCCAAATTCTCCAAGCCCTTTACCAAATTCCCTTATCAATCCCAGCCCCTGTTCTGCCATCCATTTATACTTCAGGTAGGTTAACACTGTTTCCCTCTACTCCTCTTGCCTTCAATATGTGGCAAATTCTCCAAGCCCTTTATTATCAATCCCAGCCCTGTTCTGCCATCCATTTACACAAAGCTTTACTCACTGTTTCCCTCTATCCTTGTCCTGTGAGTGTCAAATTCTTCAAGCCCTTTATTATCAATCCCAGTCCCTGTTCTGCCATCCATTTACACAAGTTGTTAGGCAGTTTACTCACTGTTTCCCTCTACCCTCTTGCCTTCAATATCTCCTGTGAGTCAAATTCCCCCTTTATTATCAATCCCAGTCCCTGTTCTGCCATCCATTTACACAAGCTTGTTAGGTAGGTTACTCACTGTTTCCCTCTACTCCTCTGGCCTTTAAATATGTCCTATTGTCAAACTCTCCAAGCCCTTTATTATCAATCCCAGCCCCTGTTCTGCCATCCATTTACACAAAACTTGTTAGTAGGTTACTCACTGTTTCCCTCTACTCCTCTTGCCTTAAATATGTCCTATGAGTGTCAAACTCTCCAAGCCCTTTATTATCAATCCCAGCCCCTGTTCTGCCATCCATTTACACAAGCTTGTTAGGTAGGTTACTCACTGTTTCCCTCTACTCCTTGTCCTGGCAAATTCTTCAAGGCCTTTATTATCAATCCCAGCCCTGTTCTGCCATCCATTTGCACAAGCTTGTTAAGTTTACCTCCCTCTAATCCTCTTGCCTTCAATATCTCCTGTGAGTGTCAAATTCTCCAAGCCCTTTATTATCAATCCCAGTCCATGTTCTGCCATCACAAAGCTTGTTAGGTAGGTTACTCACTGTTTCCCTCTCCTCTTGCCTTCAATATGTCCTGTGAGTTTCAAACTCCAAGCCCTTTATTATCAATCCCAGTCCCTGTTCTGCCATCCATTTACACAAGCTTGTTAGGTAGGTTACTCACTGTTTCCCTCTACTCCTCTTGCCTTAAATATGTCCTATGAGTGTCAAATTCTCCAAGCCCTTTATTAACAATCCCAATCCCTGTTCTGCCATCCATTTACACAAGCATTGGGTTGTTAGGTCACTGTTTCCCTCTAATCCTCATGCCTTCAATATGTCCTGTGAGTGTCAAATTCTTCAAGCCCTTTATTATCAATCCCAGTCCCTGTTCTGCCATCCATTTACACAAGCTTGTTAGGCAGTTTACTCACTGTTTCCCTCTACTCCTCTTGCCTTCAATATCTCCTGTGAGTGTCAAATTCTCCAAGCCCTTTATTATCAATCCCAGCCCCTGTTCTGCCATCCATTTACACAAGCTTGTTAGGCAGTTTACTCACTGTTTCCCTCTACTCCTCTTGCCTTCAATATCTCCTGTGAGTGTCAAATTCTCCAAGCCCTTTATTATCAATCCCAATCCCTGTTCTGCCATCCATTTACACAAGCTTGTTAGGTAGGTTACTCACTGTTTCCCTCTAATCCTCTTGCCTTAAATATGTCCTGTGAGTGTCAAATTCTTCAAGCCCTTTATTATCAATCCCAGTCCCTGTTCTGCCATCCATTTACACAAGCTTGTTAGGCAGTTTACTCACTGTTTCCCTCTAATCCTCTTGCCTTCAATATCTCCTGTGAGTGTCCTCCAAGCCCTTTATTCATCCCAGTCCATGTTCTGCCATCACACAAGCTTCCACTGTTTCCCTCTACTCCTCTTGCCTTCAATATGTCCCAGAGTGTCAAACTCTCCAAGCCCTTTATTATCAATCCCAGTCCCTGTTCTGCCATCACACAAGCTTGTTAGGTAGGTTACTCACTGTTTCCCTCTACTCCTCTTGCCTTCAATATGTCCTGTGAGTGTCAAATTCTCAAAGCTCTTTATTATCAATCCCAGTCCCTGTTCTGCCATCCATTTACACAAGCTTGTTAGGTAGGTTACTCACTGTTTTCTCCTAATCCTCTTGCCTTCAATATGTCCTACAAATTCTCCAAGCCCCAATCCCAGTCCCTGTTCTGCCATCCATTTACACAAGCTTGTTAGGTAGGTTACTCACTGTTTCCCTCTACTCCTCTTGCCTTCAATATCTCCTGTGAGTGTCAAATTCTCCAAGCCCTTTATTATCAATCCCAATCCCTGTTCTGCCATCCATTTACAAGGTAGGTTACTCACTGTTTCCCTCTAATCCTCTTGCCTTAAATATGTCCTGTGAGTGTCAAATTCTTCATCCTTTATTATCAATCCCAGTCCCTGTTCTGTCCATTTACACAAGCTTGTTAGGCAGTTTACTCACTGTTTCAATCTGCCTTCAATATCTCCTGTAATTCTCCCCCTTTATTATTGTCCCTGTTCTGCCAAATTGTTATGGTTACTCACTGTTTCCCTCTACTCCTCTTGCCTTCAATATGTCCTGTGAAAATTCTTCTTTATTATCAATCCCAGTCCCTGTTCTGCCATCCATTTACCCTTGTTAGGTAGGTTACTCGCTGTTTTCCCTAATCCTCTTGTTCCTGAGTGTCAAATTCCATTTATTATCAATCCCAGCCCTGTTCTGCCATCCATTTATACAAGCTTGTTATGTCGTTTAATTGATGTTTCCCTTTACTCCCTTTATCCTCAAAATACGATTTCAGCTGAGTTTAATATATGTAAGAAAGACTTCTATAAAGTCAATAACTGAATCAAAACTTGGGTGATTTTATTTCACTACAGATCTAGTTTTATATTTATTCTGACCATTGCAAGAGAGGACACTCTAACAAAAAAAGAGTCATAAATAAAAAAAGAAAATAGTGTGGAAGAAATTGTCTCATGGATTTTTTTTTATCGATGATATACTTGCATAGATATTAAAGCAACACTTCAAATGTTAATGTAAATTGATATACATATTGTTTTTTTTTATTGTCTTGACATTAATATTAAGAAGAAATTGATTCCTGCGTATCATTCATTTCATATATATCTAGGTAGTCTTGTCATAAAGCAGAATTCATTTTATATAACAAACGTTTAGTTTTTTAACATAATCTTCTATGTCAATACACTCATGAATATTTGTCACACACACACACACACACACACACACACATATATAACATTATAGAATGAAAATTTCAGATCAGAATTCATCTTGTGACTATGACAAAAGACTTATTAATTCATCCTTATATATGTAGTCCAGTATTTCTCTTTAGATGTTTCTTTCAGCAAAACATTGTTTTAAAGGACTTTTGTGGAAAGATATATACATAACCTTTCTCTCACATGTGCGATGAGGCAAGCCACTCACTGTTCTATTGCTACTTCCATGGAAAGTGCACAGATGAACTGCATTCCTTGGTTTCACCAATTCTAACCTTCATGGTAAGGACCTGCCATGCTGCTCACATTGTAGCAAACCACTCACATTTCCTCTGTGTTCCATTGGTGAGAAGTAAGTTCCACTTGAACTGCTTCTTCCTATAAACCACTGCTCCATGGAAGCTGCTAACTCCCAAGAGGATGTTTTCCCAATCACTGCAATTTTAATCTATTCATCTAAAGTTAAACATTATTTTCCCTTCCTATCTGCATAAATTGCCTGTTACTGTAACCCTATACCTTGAGTGGCTCCTGGGCCTTGCACAGGGTGAATGTGTACAGAAGGAATCATTTCTTTAAAAATCATGGTTCTAAATGACTTTGTGAAAAGATTTTTGCAGGAGGAACCTTTTGTTTAAAAATCCAGGTCTACTCAGAAAATTTCTTACCGTCCATTACAAAAATTGATGTAATGTGGAAATAATATAAATAATGTAAAGTAATCAAGAGCAGCTGAAATGTTTCATTAATTTCAACTTTTACAGAGACAAACTGAGACTTACTTTTTTCTAGGATGGAACATAGAATGATTTCTAAAATAACAGTTTCCAGGTTTTTCACATGTCCCAGACAGAATCTTAATGCTGCTTCATTGTTTGTGATTCATTGTGCATTGTCATTTCAGTCTGGTACTGATGAGTGCCGGCGGGTAGAGAGGGTTACCTTACCAGTCAAATCAGCAGGTTTCTTTTAGTTCTATGTTGTGCCAGTTTTGTGATAGTTTTACAAAAAAAAATGTTTAGTGGTTCTTTCAATGATCAACTTAGCAAATCAATAGTGTTTCTTTAGCATTTTGTTTTTGTAAATTTGGCATCCAAGGAAATTGTTTAAACCTAAAATTCTTTGTGTGGCATACCATTTAATTGTTTTTATGTTATTTCCACTAATATTTAGGCATGTGGGTCGTCTAATGAGTGAGAAATGAGACAACTGAGTTCAAATTCCAGTCAGTTTCATTATATCCACATGTGCAGATATCCTTAGGAAAGTATGAATTAATTTCTTTCCCCTCAGTTATGGGGTAAATAGTAGGACTTGTATCTAGAAAATGATTATCTCCAAAAAAATGTTGCTTATGCAATACTCACTTGCAAAAAAAATTATTCTTACAATAAAAAATGCTACCGCTTTAAATAACCCACAAAGGGTTGATAAACCATAAAAAACAAATCAATCCACTAAAGTTGTTTTATTTAAACATAATCTGTGATATAAGCTACAAAATGACTTTGTGTAGTACTAGTTGTGCAACCTGATCTCCTCTTCTTAATAATGAGATAATCCTTAATGGTAAATGGAGAAATTCTTCTTATTTATGTGCTGTGTCTGCTCAGGACAGAGGCAATCATGTCTCTCCACAATCTCCTGTTCTTTGTAAATCTTAATAAATTTTTTGTTTTTGTTATTTCTCTTAAACCTTATCTGCCATCCATTTACTCAAGCTAAGTAGGTTATGTGTTGTTTTCCTCTATGCCTCTTGCTTTCAATTTGTCTTGTGAGTATCAGATTTTCCAAGCCCTCGTTCCTTATTATATGCCCTAGAAATTTCATCTGTCTCTTCCTAATATTAAGTATAAGTTTCCTTTTTGTTTCCATTTTCTCTAAACTTTGTTGTTGCTTACAAATTAGGTCCATAGTATCTTCAGCATCTTTCTGTAGAACCACATTTCTGTTGCTTCAAGTCTCCTCTTCATCTTTGAGGAGATTGTTCAGCATTTACTGCCATATAGGAGGACTGATATTACAGAACAGTTCAGTATTCTTTTCTTTGTTTCTTATCAAGTTTTTCTGTTTCTTAATACTCTTAGTTTTTGAAATGTATCTTTGGCTATCCTGATGTACTTTCAGATTTCAGTGTTACACTTTCCATCCTCTGCTAAAACACTAACCCAGGTATTTAAATTGTTGTACTTGTTTGATTTTGGTATCTCCAATTTCTAATTTGCATTTTGGGCTGTCCGTTTTGTTAACAACCATGCATTCTGTCTTCTTGCAGTTACTTAATACTCATAAATGAATATAGCATGTGCTGCCATAACAGTGGACTACCTCATTAGCAAGTAGGAGAGATCAGGTTGCTAATACGTTACTTTTTATTTCTTTTGTTAGCCTTTCTTTGCAAATTTTTTTTTACTTTTGATGATTTAAAAGGCAGAAATCTTACTTACACATGACAATAGACTTAACTGTAATGATAAAACATCTTAGATTACTCATTTACTCAAATATGGCTGCTATTTTTATGGTATGGATAAACTTTTTATAAGGTGTGGGAAATTTTTTTGGCTCAAACCACTTTCTAAATTTAATATTTCAATGACTATTTATCTGAATACTGATTTTTGGAAATGAGCCAAACTGAGAAATTTTTAATGCTCACCCTCATAACTTGTTTATTTGTACCATCAAAAAATGACGTCCATTGTTGAGTAATTTTTGTATGTCCTTCTGTTTTTAACATTCCAAACTTTTTGGTAGTCTTCATTAAATTAACATAATCACAAATAAAGAACTTTACAAAATAACAGAAACTTCAACAGCAGCAACAACTAAAATGGATATAACATGCAATTTGAAGAGAAAAATAATGACATACTCAAGATATTGACATATCACACTACTTCAAACAAAAGGTTAGGAAGGAAAGCCCCTATTAATACTAGAAAGAGCAATAACAGGTACTGGACTTGATAAACCTATTTTTCTGAAAAATTGATTTATGAGAAAGATTTTTTATAAATTTAAATGAAAAGTAGCACTGGTTGCAATAATGGCTGAATGTTTCCTTATAAGGAAGTGACTAATATTAGCATTACTGGTGGCTTTCATTGGAGATCAAGTGACAGCAAGTCTCATCAATACTTTAGTACTCTCTTTGTTATTTTAGTTGATTTTAGCAGCACTGTTGTCAGAATGGTTATGATTGGTATATTTCTAATTCTTCCAATGCTCAGTGATGTGCAGGGGGTGTAATGGATAACAGTTCAGAAGGTGAAATTGGTAAGTCAAGTTCAAATTTGTTACATTCATTTTTGTGCAAATACTTTTGGGGAAGGTATGGATGTGTCTCTTCCCTCAGCTGTGGGTTAAATAGTAGGACTTGTATCTGGAAAAATGATTCTCAGAAAAAGTATTAATGAAATATTCACTTACAAAGAGAAAAAGAAAGAATTACAATTGAAAATATATTTTGGCTTTATGGACTGGCACTACAGAATCACAAATAAAGAATTGTACCAAATATAAGAAACTGCATCACTTGAGGACTTTCATCAATGGCAACAACTAATATGGATAACATAATCAAGATGTTGACATTCCACACTACTTGAAACAAAAGGTTAGCAAGGAAACTCCCATCAATACTGGAAAGAGAAATAACAGTAACTGGACTTGCAAAACTTATTTTCCCTAAAAATTGTTTCAATAGAAAGATTTTATAAATTTCAACCAAATGTAGCAGTGGCTGTTTGATCAATGAATTTTGATTTTCTTCTTATTGGTTGGGGTATCTGTCAACGAAGAGGGTCAGAAAAATCAGCAGCACTGGAACCAAGCACTAAAGGAACTGAACTTTGGATCACAACAGTCAGGGCATAAACAAAACTTCTACACTAGAACACCACATGTACGGGACGAACACAGCCAAGACACCAGAGACAAAAGGATGAACAAATTTCAAATGATGCTGAGTACACAAACAGTAATACTTGGCAATACACAGGGAGAGCTGTTTTCAGAAAATGTACCTGCTTTTATGGAGCCTAAAACTTTAGCCATTGGCTAGCAAAGTAATCATTTGCATAGTTAACACCACTTAACTCACAGTCTCAACTATCTCATAGGGAAGCTGATAGATGCTTCCTTTGTTCATAACCAGATGTTCTGGTGTTCGCACTGGCTTTGTTCTGACAGGGTAGCAATGTGCTATTTTTCTGCAGAGACAGCACATTGAACATTGTCTCTTTAGGGGTGGGTACTGTTACCATTAACAGTTGGCTGCTTTCTCTGCATTTCATTTCTGTTACAGTTTCCACATAAGGAAACAGCTAATATTATCTATACCATAAGATATGTAAACAGATACTACACTTTGATCCCAGTTTGATGGCTAGGGAAGGAAGAAAAGTATAACTTGAGCATTGGTTGCTTGGTCAATGAATGCTGAATGTTTCCACATAAGGAAACAGCTAATATTACCATTACCAACACAATATTATATTGACTATACTTGTAATTTTCAAATTAAGTTTGAGAAAATAAATGTAATATTACAAACAACCTAACATGATCATAAAGTTTTTTTTTTCTTTTAAAAACACTTTTTGCTTAAGTATCAGTATTTCTAACTAGAGTTAGGAGATTCTTGCAAAATTGCTATCAATTTTGTTTTTCTGTGATTCTTTCAATATCTCGTAGTAACTTGACCATTTTTGTTTTTGGTCCACCATTTTCTTTGGAATTGGTTCAATAAAACATTTCTTTCAATTTTTTTCTGTTCCTTGTTGGTTCCGATCTTGGTGGAAGTGACTGCAAAACACTTTCCCCTCCCCAATTTATAGTCAGAAACAGATAAATACATGCTGGGATTGATTTCTAGCCAATAAAAATGGCCAGTTCTTGGTTTCATCTGATTCAATTTTTGTCTTGAAGTCAGAACATTACACTCACTTTTCTGAATTTGTTTTTTTGTGACTGGCACTACAGAATCACAAATAAAGAATTGTACCAAATATAAGAAACTGCATCACTTGAGGACTTTCATCAATGGCAACAACTAATATGGATAACATAATCAAGATGTTGACATTCCACACTACTTGAAACAAAAGGTTAGCAAGGAAACTCCCATCAATACTGGAAAGAGAAATAACAGTAACTGGACTTGCAAAACTTATTTTCCCTAAAAATTGTTTCAATAGAAAGATTTTATAAATTTCAATGCTTCAAAAAACCAATTTTTAGTTTGTGCACTTTTTGCCTTATTACTGTTGCTTTGCCTTATTACTGTTAATTTGTCTTGCATATACCGTTTGCTTACTTTATACTATCTTTTACCCTGTTCTTTTCTTTTTCTTGTTATTGTTTATTGGAAACTTTGTCAATTCTGTTTGTTAGTATTTCTGTCATTTATTTTACCTTTAACCATGGCCACTCACTCTATATTCAGCAATTCTCTTTACAACTCAGTTTTTTTTAATTTCTTTATCTGGTCATAAGTTGTTCTTTTTTTCTTCTTCTTAGAATCCCTTTTGCTAACAGGAAGTATCATCAGTATTTCAATCAATATCGATGATTTGATATTCCTGTATGATGCAGCATATCTACAGACGATAATGGGCATGTCCCCATTCACATAAATACAGTAGTAAATACTGTATGTTGGTTTGCAGTTGGAGATTCATTGTGGAATTCACTTGACTCACTTCTAGCAGTTGACTACTACTTCTACATGCAGCTGGTGAATCATATGCATGTTGATTTTGTCCTAAGTAATATTGTTCATTTCCAACCTTCATTTCATTATTTTATTCAGTAACCTTTCCCTAGGTTACAACATGGTAACATTGTAATTCCATGATTGTGAATTTATTTTACAATATATGTTGAATATTTGCTAGGATTGATTCCTGTTAAACCAATAATATCTTGAAGGAACTCCTCTCTAAATATGTACATCCATCTCTCTTGTTCTTTTTCTCCTGGGCTTCAGTCATACCAATAATGTTATTTCTGTCAAAAATCACTTGCATTTTTGCCAGTAGGTTTTTACCCTCTTTATTCGTTTATTGTTTTGAATAACTTTATTAAAGTTATGAAATATTTTCTTTCACTCTTAAGCAGTCATACCTATAATGTTTTTATAGAATGTTCTCTGTATTTCTCTCTCTCTCTACACACACACACACACGAGTGGGTGCTGAAAATTTCTCAAGCAAACCTATTTCCTAGAATCTAACCAAATGAGAAAACATCAAACTTTTGAAGGGAAAGGATTTCCTGGTTGCACCAAGAACATTCAGCACTTCCTTGTGTAAGTCTGTGTATATATATATATATATATATATATATATATATATATATATATATAAATCTGTGCCCTGCCCTGGATTCTTTTTCAAATATCTCCTTTCCTAAAAGATATACTCCTTTCATATACATGACCATAAAAAATTAAAAGAAAATGGTTAAATGAACACTTTCTGATTTTTTAAAATAAATACATAGTTATTTTAGCAAATTCATATAAAATAATAATTACATTAAAAAATATTTTGATGAAAAAAAATTTCTGGCAATATACGGTGAACCAACATTCTTAGCAGTACACCTATATATAATTACTTTGCTTCATTTCAGTGAAAAATATCAGCCCAAGAAGACACAAAGTGCTGCTCTCCTAGAGGTTAGCATCAGCCATGCTGATAGCAGTCAGAAAATGTTTACAAGCCATTTCATGCCCCCTATTAACGACTAATTGAAGGTTCTTTTCAAGAGCAGTTGCCAGATTTACTTTGTCAGATCTAGCAGACTTGCTGCTAAGACAGGAGTAAAGGGTTGTCATCTGAATAAATACTTAGTTGGGAATTGATAACATCAGAAAGGTCATTGATGAAAATCAGAAACACTGTAGGTCAAAGGATAGTCCTGGGAAGTATCTGCATTAGTAGGAAATGATCTATAAACTTGCACATTGAATGAAACTTTCATTTTCATGATTTTTTAGGAATGATTGGATTAAGCCAAATATTCACCCAATAACACTGAAGCCCTTGAGCTTGTAAAGAAGTCCAGCATGCCAAATCATGTTGAATGCCTTTGAGATATCTAGAGCCACAGTCTGAGTTTCACCATTCTTATCTGAAGTTAGATAGACAAATTCTGTGATTTCCATTAACATATCTGTGGTAGACCTGGTGAGACAGAAGCTGTATTGTTTACTTGAAAGAAGGTTGTACAAAGTAAGATGCTTAACCAATTCAGTATTTATTAGAACCTCAAATACTTTGCCAAAAAAAGTAAGAAACTAATAGTGATAGTTTGAGTAGAAGGTTCTCTGAAGTTCTTAAAATTAAGAAACTCCAGAGGAGGAATTTCAACAAACTGGAAAAGAAGATGCAGCAAGACATTTATTGTCATGTTTGGAGAGAACAAGAGCAAGTTCAGGAGCACATTTCTTTAGGATGTCTAGAAGGAGAAAAAAGCTTTGGTACTAGATTTCACTCATGAAGAGACATCAGTGGCACATTTTTTAACAGAATGATTAAAAATATCATTCCATGAGGAATCGCAAAGAAAATCACGAAATAAGTCCCAATCAGTGCATTTATAAGAGAAGGATGTTATGCTAATAGGGGGCTGAGAGGAGAGTAGAAAGAGAAATTTATAGATACTACAAAGTTGCCAAGAGAACAGAGCTGCAGAGCATAACATGAGTCCAAGGAGGAGGTAAGGAAGAAATCAAAGAAGCATATCCATCAGAATTACTGGGAAACATGTGTTTTGTTAAAAGAAATAATAAAAGAAATAATGACTGGAGAGTAGTAGAGATACTGAAATCTGAAATCTGATAATGACTGGAGAGTAGTAGAGATACTGAAATTTGAAATCTCAAATCTGATAATGACTGGAGAAATAGTAGATATACTGAAATTTGTGAGATACTGAAATCTGAAATCTGATAATGACTGGAGAGTAGTAGAGATACTGAAATTTGAAATCTGAAATCTGATAATGACTGGAGAGTAGTAGAGATACTGAAATTTGAAATCTGAAATCTGATAATGACTGGAGAGTAGAGATAGAAATTTGATACTGAAATGACTGGAGAGAATGAGATACTGAAATCTGAAATCTGATAATGACTGAGAGTAGTAGAGATACTGAAATTTGAAATCTGAAATCTGATAATGACTGGAGTAGTAGAGATACTGAAATTTGAAATCTGAAATCTGATAATGACTGGAGAGTAGTAGAGATACTGAAATTTGAAATCTGAAATCTGATAATGACTGGAGAGTAGTAGAGATACTGAAATTTGAAATCTGAAATCTGATAATGACTGGAGAGTAGTAGAGATACTGAAATTTGAAATCTGAAATCTGATAATGACTGGAGAGTAGTAGAGATACTGAAATTTGAAATCTCAAATCTGATAATGACTGGAGAGTAGTAGAGATATTGAAATTTGAAATCTCAAATCTGATAATGACTGGAGAGTAGTAGAGATACTGAAATTTGAAATCTCAAATCTGATAATGACTGGAGAGTAGCAGAGATACTGAAATTTGAAATCTCAAATCTGATAATGACTGGAGAGTAGCAGAGATACTGAAATTTGAAATCTCAAATCTGATAATGACTGGAGAGTAGTAGAGATACTGAAATTTGAAATCTCAAATCTGATAATGACTGGAGAGTAGCAGAGATACTGAAATTTGAAATCTCAAATCTGATAATGACTGGAGAGTAGAGATACTGAAATTTGAAATCTCAAATCTGATAATGACTGGAGAGTAGTAGAGATACTGAAATTTGCTAAATACAACAGAAATATGAAGATTCTATTCTGAAGTGATTTCCAAGCCCTGATGATGTCTTATGTCTCTAATTTAAACAAACACTTGACAGTATTTTGTTATTTCATTTCTTTAAATCAGTAATAAATGGATTTTCTTTGTCTTAGTTCATGCAAAAAATTAAAAATCCTAACATTTGAAGAGGCCAGAAATGATATAGGTCATTCTTGAATCCGAGAATAATTATTTAAGTAAAAACACATTACATTTATTTTTTTGGGCCCAGTGCCCATAAGTGCCACCACAATTCTGGATAATCTCTCTCCCGTGTTCTCTATAATTGGCAGTTTTCATTAGCTCAGCTATCCCCATTCTACACCACTGAATGATATTATTGATCCATTGCATCCCTGGGCTGCCTCCTCTGTTCTTACCATCTATGATTCTCAAGTATGCTTGCTTCAACAGCCTTGAATTATCCATCTGAAGGATGTACCAAAAGAGGCCCAGATTTTTACAGATGATTGTTTGAATTATGTTTTCTTTTAATCATCTGATAGAACCCTTTTTTCAGCATGGCAAATGCTAACTCTGCTGACATGAAGTCGAAGGATTATATTGAATCAATTGTTAGGTCCACTCCTAGAAAAGTTATTTCTCTGTGTCATGCTAAACAGTTTTTCTTGTCAGCATCTATCTTATATCTACCATTTGTCTATGCTTAGTATATTGCTACCATATATGGTCCAATGCTCCTGCTATATATTTAAAGATTCTTGGTAAAATGCAAAGAAGAATCTGCAATATTATTGATCTGAACCTTGTATCTCAGCTTCAGTTACTTTCCCAGTGCCATAATATAGCTTCCCTCTGTCTATTCTATAAATACTTTCATGGTAATTGTTCTGATAAATTTTCCTCTATGTTACCTAGACTTTCTGGATTTAAGTGCAGTACTAGTGTAGCAAAAAAGCTTAAAACTTTTTCTTGCAACCAATGTCTACAATCAGTTTCTTCCTTCTTGTCCATGACACATGTAGCCAGGTGAACACAGCAGTTAACCTTTTTTTTTTTTCTTTCTACTTGACTCCCTGTTCATTCCATTTTTATGTATCATTGACAATGAAAATTTGCATATGCACAAAGATAATCTCGCGAGAGAGTATCTTACTGTGGGATCTAGCTATTTTAAATATGTAACCTGTGAAGCCACCATTTCTTTCTCCTTTGGACAGTTTACACGCAAAGCATGTTTAAATCTTTGCTCACGCTGGTTATTTTATTCTGTATTTTATTCTAGCATTGCAAAAAAATACATGCAACCCTGGGCCTCTTTGCCTTCTTTGGTAGTTCACTGCAACTAAATGGGTGACAAGGTCTCATCATTTTACAGTTGAAATGGCTAGATGTAACCGTAAGTTCTAGGCTAAAAGTTTTTTCTATCAGCACACTTCTTGTTTGTGGAACTCTGTTCTGGCTTCTTTCTTCCTAGTCAACTTTGATATTCAAAAATTTAAGTGCCAAGTCAATCATCATCTTGTCTTCTTAATTCCTGTTCTTTTCTTGTTCTCTTAATAATATTTTTTTCTCATATGTTATTACACTCATTAAACCCTTGTATCTTAGTGGCATTATTACCTTACTAGGAGTGAAATGATAAAAAAAAAATCTAAACATAGAAAATAAAAAATAATTCCAAAAGATATTGTAAATTAAATAAACAATCTGTTACCTGCATTTGTAAAGAAATAATTTTATACATTAATATTATAGCTGAATTATTATTGATTTTGACTTTACTTGATTGTCAAGTCTTCCATGGCTAAATTGGTTCAGGTGATATCCATTAAAATGTGTTTTGGAGGCAATGACTTAATTTACATTTTTATGTTGCTTACTTTAGTAGCTGAAGATTTTTTTGACCTAGAGTGTTGCAAAAAGAAGCCACTATAGTAAGATGGAATAAAACTAGTAATAAAATAATAATAGTGAAAAGACTTCATCTAAAATACAACAATGATAATACTAATAATAATTGTTTTGTTTTTCATGAGTAGAAGCAGAGGGAAATTCTGTTTACATTATGATCCTTTTTAATTGGATATAAAGTAGGTGAAAAAAGTTTGCTTTTTTTCAAAATATATGGATTTAATGTTTTTCTCATTTCTCCCACGTATTAAATTTTTGTGATGTTAATGAACACTCATTGCCACTTTTGTGATGTCAATGAATACTCGTGATCACTTTTGTAATGCTTGTTGTAGTAGAGACTTTGTAATCGCAGATACAACTATAGTAATGCCGTTGAACAATGCTGGTGTCAGATGCCTTCAAATAACACTGACACTAATAGTACTTGCTCTATAATGCTAGCTTGAATAGTAATTAATGATCCGAATAGAGAATAATGTAGAGAAGAGAATAGATGTCCATATAGTGATAGAGGAGAAATAGTGATCTGAATAGTAATAGAGGATAGAATAGAAATAACGATCATTTAGACATCATGTGTCTTCCTATATATGTGTTTTCTCTGTGGTCGCATGACCCACTTAATTCAACAATGTGATCGCTTGTGTTTGTTCACTGTCAATTTATGTTCAAACTCAAGTGTCAGCAGTGACACTTTATTCCTATATAACAAAATGTTAAGCTTTTTGAGAAAAACCAATGAAGACTAAAAGTGAATAAAGAAATTGTCTAACAAAAAAGAAAAAAAAACTATCAGTATTTAATCATTTTTTTTACAATAATTATTCCTTCTAAGGTGTAATAATTTTTCAGCAAATCATTGTTTTGTCTCAACAAATTCTCTTGTCTTTACCTTCTTTTAATGTTTTGGTATCTGTACACTTTGACCTTTTCTTGGGCATATGTTTTATTTTTAATAAATTTCAAACTTATTAAAATTTACATTCCTGCGTCTTTACATATTTTGGGAACTTCAAATCTTGCAATTTTTTTTCTTCTGATCAGTGACTGAGGAAAGAGTGTTGGAAAATTTGACACTTCCAGGACATATTGAAGGCAAGAGGGACAGAGGAAAACAATGTGTAATCTACCTAACAAGCTTATGTAAATGGATAGCAGAACAGGGTTTAGGAGAGCAAACAAAAAGACAAAAGTTGCTCAAAGCTAGAAAGGATAGGAAATTGTGAAGATCCATAACCACCAACGTCCAATGGCACATAGCAGATGAAGAAGAAAAAGATGACTCCAATATATGATTGATATCTGTGCTTAGCTTACTGATTGCATGATTTGAACATTGTCTAAAAAATGAAACATTGTCAAAGGGAGAGTTCCGTATATAACAGCAGAAGCATGATAGTAAATAACAGACTAAAGAATTGAGATACAATGTGTGTTTCATATTAGGTTGGTTGATTTTATGACATGTCTGCTTTTGTTAGGTTAATTTCAAATTTTATATCAGGAATCCAATAAGGATTGAATTCATTATTTAGTAATAATGGTCAACCAGACTTGTTAATCATAACTCTATACCAATTGTTGGTTGGTTGATTTTATAACGTGTTGGCTCTTGTTGGGTAATTTATTGTCAAATTTTGTATGGGGGCACACACTGAGGATCAAATTCATTCGTCAATGATAATGGTTGACAAAACTAGTCTCCCAAACCATTATTCCACACCGAATTCCAAAGTGAATGAATAATGGTGGTGGGACCCCAACCAGAATCCATATAAATAGAGTCAGTCAGGAAGAGTGGTCAGTGTGGAAGGGACCAGCAGTCAGTCAGGAGCAGTCATTAAGAAAAGGTCTGGCAGTGAGTGAGATATCAGTCACCGTGTCAGGCAGTGAATGTAAGGGTCTTCTCTCCATGGCCAGAAGATAGTAAGATAGCAGCTCACCTTCTTGAAGGTGATTGAAGACATTACTGATTATGTGAAAAATCACATTGTTTGCTATTTCCCAATCAGTGTCTTGAAAAGCATTTGTCATTATTCTTTGTTGAATTTGATCATGGCCAAAACTGTGAACATAGCGAGTCAGGTGTATACACATACACAGCAAGTCTTTGATGACATCACAGCTTGTGCGGTGCCTGAGGAAGTCATTGTCCCCATCAGAAATAATGTCAAACAAACAAAAACAAAATAAACCAGGCTAGAGCTGCCTCTCCCTCCACCTCACTCCCAAAACAGACAAAACTACTTGAAAACCTGCATAAATTGCAACAAAAATGGCCCAAACCAGAAAATGCCAAGGCAGGAAACTCTAATCCAGAAAAAGAGTTGGAAATTGAAGAACTGTCTGAGAATCACTTTACATGTGAAACTGTCATGGCAAGGTTATGTGTAACTTCACTCTTGAAATGTAAATATATTTACATATAGATATATATGTTCACTTACCATGTCCCTACTCAGAGCCTCACGTAGATTATATCTGCTGATTAGGATACATTCAATCAGGCCTCCTGTTGAGTGGATGTAATTTCCATGAAACTCGGAGTAGGGCCAAGATAAGTGAATATTTAATTTAATCTTATTATTAATGCTCTACTTCTTGATACTGAGCACTTAGATTACAAAGACATCATGCCTTAAAAATGTCATCTTCCAGAAATACCCTGGTTGACTGTTTTTAGGTGAAATGCAATCTTTATTATGTGTGTGGTGTAGATCTCTGACGGATACATGTAACAGTGTTGTGCATGTCAATGTTGTGTAATGATTAGCAAGCTTGTCTCACTATATCAATTACTACTGAATAATGAGTTCGATCCTCACTAGGTGTTCCTTTAGTCCTTGTGTAGAAAGACTGTCTAACCTTCTTTCCACTATTATTGAAACATGGATTCGTCCATCTATTAGTAGAACGTCAGCTCATGGAACAGGGGTAAAAAGTGGGTTGCAAAGGCATAGTCATTTTTAGTTATACTGAACTAATGTATTCTTAATCCCTGTTCTCATGCGATTAATCTGTTCTTCACTCGATCCTTTGCTTCCAGTATTTTCCTTGAAGTCTTACTAACCAGCAACTATTTGATATATAAATGTTATAACAGCACCACATCTAAGCTTTGTTTAGTAAATCACTATATGTAACAGTGTTGTTAATATATTAACAGTTATGTATTTTCCTTCTGAATTATCAACAATATGAAAAAAGGAAAAAAAAAACTGTTAATTTATATTTTTTGTGGATTTTGTTTAAAGAGATTGGCAAGAACGAAGATCAAGCAATGACACGGCACACTGGAAATAAAATTGATGAGATACCTGGTAGCATATAAAACCAGAATAATTTTATTAAAATGAAATAAAATTTTATTAAGTATTAGGGTCGCACAAACTTGGTGGTTTATGCACCTGGAAAAGGGGATTATACATTTCTTATTTAAAAAAAAAATGCTCAATGGTTGTTATGGGGAAAAAAATCAAGTTTATGATGAAAATCAATCAAATAGCATAAAATATCACAAAAAAAGTGTCAGCACATATAAAACAATGCAAATTACAAGGAAGAAAGTATAATAAAAGGGTTTCAGTGAGGTTGAACTTAGTTAAAAAGTTTACCTTAAATGTATAAAATGTGAATATTTTAATAGCTCTTGTGATTTGATGCGTGTGGTTCAAGTTCATGATAGAATCCATTTGTATCTTCAGGGTCTTCAACATAGAGCATTGTTTTGAGAACAGTACGTGTTTTCTGTCATGGAAACGACTATTTTGTTACAATAGTCTGGGTAAAAATAAGACTTAATTCTGTTGTGAAAACAACAATTTTTTCTCAAGACTTTGTTGAGGAATAGGTTTCAGATGATACTCAGTCAGGTTTTCAGATGTTTTGGAAGGTGTCTCATTTCTCACTCCACCTGATGGCCATTTTACAGGGAGTTTTATAGCCAAAAGGTCAGCTCTGATTTACCTGAAAAATTTTGTTGATCAACACAAGAATTTCAGATTTTAACCTGCTTTTTCTTTCTCTTTTTTTCACATTCAATTGACCACCCTCCATTCCTTGATCAAGAAGCTTGGCATGCAGACTGGCAAGGTACAGGTTTCGGTAATTGTTTTATTACTTTCATCCTTTCCCCAAAATTACTCAGAACCAAAATTTAATCAGAGTGAAAAACAAAAAAATTTAATGACAAAAGTGGAAACAGCAGCAACAGCAATGATTCCTTTTTGTATCCAGAGTCACAAATATTTTCAATCTGTCATGAATTTCACAAGGGAATTTCTGGTTTATTGATTACTGATTTTTTTGACTGCAAAATCAATTGATACAAGTTTTACTGATTTTCCATGTCATTTGGAATTGCTTTATAAATTTTCAATCAATTGAAATAATTGAACTACCCAGAATGTTTCGGATCTTTTAAGCTGGAAAATTATCAAATAGCAAAGTAATACAAATTAATCATTGTTTTGATTGTTCTTTGTACCTGATTAAATATACACTCCCTCAAATAGCATTTTAGTAGATATAGTAGACTATTTCTTTTTAATCATTTCATGCCAAGCAAGGCAACAAAGCCACTAAGATGGGTTATTGATTGTGAAATTTTGGTTGATTATTTGTTTCTGTTATTTAATGCCGAGATCTAGATATTTTGTATATTTTCTTTTTTGATAATAATGGTCTTAGTGAAGAAAGTTTTACTAATTAACCCATAGCTAGGGGAGGTAGATTCATACCTTTTCCAAGGGTATTTTCACATAAGTGAATATAACAAACCCAACTGAAATTAACAATTCTGAGACATTATCCTTTACATCACCCACACATCTGGTATCCCCAAGTGGTCACCAATCTAGGTACTGACCAGTCTTGACATTGCTTAACTTTGGTGATCATACAGGAACTGGTGTTTCAACATAATGTAGCCATAAGCCTCCTGAGTGTGTAAGAATATAAGAAAAAGAAAAACATTAGGCAGAAGTAAACTACATTATGGCAGTGAGAAAGTGATTGAAGGACTAATGGCATTGCATATTCTTCTTTGGATTTTATCAAGGATCTCTAAATATTTTGTAGGAGCACCAGACTATATGTGACAGCAATATTCTATGCATAGATGAATGGTAGACTTATAAATTTATAAGATAAATTTTGGAAAGAAAAATTGCCTAGCACAATACAGGGAACCAACTTTCTAAGCAACAGACTTATCAATTGATTCAATATAATCTTTTCACTTCCTTGTCAGTGGAAAATGTTAGCCCATGAAGGTGCAATGAGTCACTCTCCTGGTAGAAGGCAGAAAGGGTCATATCAGACGATTAATAAAGACATCAAGGAATAATTTGATTATTTTCTTTAAGCTTGTTGGATTATTGCCAAGTAACAATAATTACAGGTGGCATGAGAATTGAAAGAATCTCAGTTTCTTTGGTAACTTTCATAGTGAAAAGATGTATTCCTCTCGCTTCTGTTGACATGTAAATACCTCAGCTACAGACAGTGAAGGTTGCTTTGAACTCTTCACATTTAGTTTCATTTCTCATTTTTCCTTTTTGTAAAATGTCCTCTCAATATATTCATTAATATTTCCTTTTTCAAATTCTATGTTTTTTTTTTGCCATTGGACTTACTAATTGTTTGCAAGTCAAATGTATCAAGAGCTTATAAAATAAAAATCTAAGTGCCTCAACTACAGAAACTTGCTTTGAACACTTCACATTTAATTTCATTTCTTATTTTCCTTTTGTAAAATGTCCTCTCAATATATTTGTTAATATTTATTTTTTTAAATTCTATATCTTACACTTTATTTTTACTTGGACTCACATGAGTCTGCCTAAAATTGTTTGCAGATCAAATGTACCAGGAGCATTAAAAAAAACCGCATGAAATAAGAGTGGATATATGAATTGTTTAAAGAATGAAAGTGCTTTTATATGAAAGGGGAAGATACGGAATTAAACTTGAAATATAAAGATCCATTATTTCAATTTTGAAAGAAATTTATTGACCTATAATAAATTAATGGAATTTGAAGTTTGTGTGTTGGTGTATCATAGGTTTGTGCATGTTCACATATAAACAATTAAAAGAAGATGCAAATAAAGTTAGGTTTCTATGATGGACTGTTTATTCTTTTTATGTAGAAACTGTAGGGAAACAAAGTTTTCAATGTCTCTTGAGTATGGTTGAGCTGATGGCAATAATGACATGTTGAATTACCATCCCCTGGTGATAATCACAGGTGGTGAGATTTTGAATTATTGCCTTCTGACGATAATTAGAGGCAGGGCAAAATTTGAAAGAATCCATATCTTGTTGATTTTCATAGCAAAAGAATGCATTCTTCTCGCTTAAGTATCTCAGCTACAGATACTGAAGATTGCTTTCAACTCTTTCTATTTTGTTTCATTTCTTATTTTCCTTTTTTTAAATTTCCTCTCAATATATTTGTTAATATTTCTTTGTTTAAATTCTATGTTGTGTGTCTTATTTTAACTCAGGCTCACATGAGTCTGTCAATATTGTTTGTGGGTCAAATGTACCAAAAGTATGAAAACTCATCACAAGTGTTGAACACTGCAACAAGCTCTTGAAGTGGATATAGTCTTGTGCCAAGACTATTATTAACAATACATTGTTTATGTACTCTATGATATCACAGGTAAGATTTATTAACTACTTGGGAACAGTTGATACCTCACAAGACATTTATCTTAGGTTTTTGCACTATGACAATGAATTAGTGTTTCAAGATAATTTATAAGTAGGGAAATAAAAATTTGTCTTGTAATGTCTGTTGAGAGATATCTCAAGAAGCTTATCTGTCTTGGGTCTTTACTGTAAAATGGATAGTGATTTAAGATAGTAGATGGTAGTGAAAACGGTGAAAGCATTTATTGTACTAGATATCTCATAAGAAATTTTTTTGTCTTAGGTCTTCGAGCTGTTTCAGTCAGTTGGATAGTAATTTAAGATAGCACTAATCAAAGCAATAATTAGCAGTTAGGTGCATTGATTTTATGATATGTCAACTCTTGTTGCAAGAACTCTCTGCTTTATTTTAGACTGATTTGCATTTCTAAATTTCTGCAGGCATTTGTTTTAGGAATGCAAATTACAAAATCATTCCATTATTTTTTTCTTTTTATATTGGGCAAGTCCATCATATTTTCCTCTGCACAGATTGGAAAAAATTATACTGTTAATTTGTATAATTTAAGCAAGTTTATTTAAGGTATATTTTCAGAAGGCAGAATGTTCAGGTGTTAAATAAAAAAAAATATTTGATATTTTATTTGTAAGTAGTTTATTTTCTGTTAAATATAAAGTTGGGCTAATTCCATAATTGTTGCTAGGGGTTGTATTTTTGGTTAAATATAATGCATTACATCATACTGATCATCTCAAACAACCAAAATAAAATCATTAACATATGGAAAATATTAGTAGATAATACTGTTGAAATTGCTAGACTTTTTCTCTTGCACTTGTAGCTTTTGAAATTCCTTCTAGCTTTCTGCTTTCCTGTCAACTATGAATTTTAAATGTAATGTCAGTTGTCATCTGCTATAGCAATGAATCCTGTACTTTTGTTGTTCTCTCTCTTCAATAACATTTTCTCAGTTTCATTCACTCTCAGTAACACCTTGTGACTTAGTGGCTTTATAGCCTTACTTAAGGTGAAATGATTAAAAAAGATAAAAGTATTGTATGTATCAAGAATAGTAAGACTATTTTCTTCCAAAGACTTTCCTGTTTAGTAGGAATGCCATGGAAAAGAGAGTGATTTATTTATTTATTTATTTTTTTTTTTTACAAAAGGGTTGGGGGGGGCTCTTATCTCTAATAGTGCTAATGAGTTACTGACAGACATGATAATCTAAATTCTTTTAGGCAACTTCCCCGTGTATGTGTTGTAGAGTAGCTAGCACCCATTCAGAACTCTACCAGATGACCTGTCTCATAGCCTTAAATAGTCTACAATTAAGGACTTCAATAGTTGATCAATATCTAGCTAGCACCCATTCAGAACTCTACCAGATGACCTGTCTCATAGCCTTAAATAGTCTACAATTAAGGACTCCAACAGTTGATCAATAAGTTGATATTAAGCTGATTAATATTCGGACTGATCTTACTTTGTTTGGCTGTACAGCATTTGACCCTCCTCTATTCCTTTTAAGTTGTCTTGTTAATTGTTTGTAACTTATTGTTCTGTGTTTTTTGTTAGCACCGGATACTAGTGCTGAATAAACATATTAAGCACTCATTCTTCTCTGTGTATCAATCAGCTAAATGATACAACAGTATGGTAAATGGCAAAGCAGAAAAATATAAGCAATACTTTAAAACCTGAGATGATGTCAGATTTTCTCCTGCAGCCATTCTGGAAAAATTTTCCCATTTGTTAGTCTTACCAGTTATCAGTGAACCTATAATAATTATGGATTACTATCTTAAAGCTTGGTTCATGAAGCCAAACCATGACGATGATATGGAGATATAAATCTATTCATGTGAGATGTGAAAATAGAATGTTGATAATAAAAAGCATTAATTATAATTGATAAAAACAAAAAACACTGAAAGCAGTCTCAGAATAGTTTTTGTTTTCATATATAAATGAATGCTGATCCTTTTTTTAACTGCCTTTGTGGGCCTTGATAGAAATCTTTGGTATGAACTTCCTCTCTTGAGATTTGATTTGTTAAACCTTTGAATGGGACAGAAAGATAAACAAGCAATTTGATCAATATTACTTATTGCATTTTTTTTTCTTTAAAAAAGATTATTTGTATTCAGATTTTTCCTTCAGATATCTCTTTATTCATCTGATATGAACTCAACTGCAATATATAAAATATTTTCTATGCCATATTTATATTCGTCCTGAGTAAGACATTAAACTATGTCCAGCAGCAAGGCCTCTGATCAGGAGGTTTTGAGGAGCGTGAAACCACCTCTTAATTGCTGGTGTTCCCAGGTCCACCCTGACCCGAGGTGGTAGCACCTGTTAGGGCCCCAGCTATGGGCAAATAGTTAACTATTACCAGCAATACTTTTTTGAAAAAAATTATTACCAGCAATACAATTTTGAAGGAAATATATTACCAGAAACAGATTTTTGATAAAACAAAATATTACCAGCAATAAAAAATTTTGTCAGCATTAAATAACCCATTGAGGTTGATATGCCGTAAAACAAAATAAACCAAACCAATTTAAACCAAAGAATACATATTCTATTCATATGAAATTATCCTAAAAATGTTGTTGGCATTAAATAACCGATTGAGGTTGATATGCGGTTAAACAAAATAAACCAAACCAATCTAAACCAAAGAATACATACTCTATTCATATGAATCTATCCTAAGAATGTTGTCAACATTAAATAACACATTGAGGTTGATATAGACCAAACCAAAATCATATTTATATTCTGACCTCTTCACTTTATTTTTTCTTACATCAGTTTCTTTAAGTATTTATTTATTTATTTTTGCAGCTATCAATTTTTGTTAGATTTTTGCCCCAATATTATTGTATTTTATTCTTAACCAACAACTAGAGCCAATATACTTGGGAAATGCTTTTTCAGTAATCACTAAAGAATTAATGACTATCCTCAGGGCTGGATTATGACTTTTTAGGACCCCTGGGCTAATAAAATTATGGGAGCCACCTTAGAGTCACCCTCTAACTCATCTGTACTACTCTTGAATATTTTTACTTGGACCATATTTTAGTAATATTTACATAGTTTGAAGTAAATTCTTTAAATAAACTAGAATAGCTATAAAAATATAAAAATAAAAATATTCTTTAAAAAAATATCACTATTTTACTATTTATTGCACATATTTCAACACAGCTTTAGTGAAAAAAAAAACAACAGATTTTTTATAACCAGCATTATAACCAGAGGCCCTAGGCTGCAGCCTATACTAGTCTATAAGATAATCTGTCCCTGATTATTCTTTATATCTTTAGAAGTGTGGGTGGCCTCACAGTAAAAGTTATACAGAATGGATTTAGTAAAATGATTTCAAACTTCAACTGGGACAGCTTATGTTCAGTTTGCACTAATGCCTTTGGAAAAAGCATGAATCTATTTCTCCTCTTAGCTATGGTTAAATAACATTTGGTGTGTTTTATTCCTGTAAAGACAGTTGTGGCAAACATGTGTCAGTTGGATACTAAAGAGGCCTTGGGTCATGTGCAGACATGTCTGTCAAAGCTAGTTAGTCACATCTGGGTTTTCATTGTTAGTAGCAGAACAGCTGGGCAGGTCCAGTTACAAGCCTCTCTGCAACTTGTCCTGATCTGGATCTTTGTCAACTGTCTCGTGTCAATAAAAGCAATGGGAAAACCAACAGTTGGTAGCTAGCTTTTAACAAGATTCGCTTTACCATTGTCATAGTTTCAGTGTGTTGTGAAGACATTCTCTTGGCACAAGTTGCTTACTGCCTGCCGTACTGTGCTTCCCATGGCAGTGGCCTCACTTATCATTATTTAGATTTTTTCTTTATTTCCTCCCATGTCTTTTTCTTCTCTATCTATTCCCTCTCGTTAAGACAATAACCTGTTAAGTGTTTCCCTCAACCTCAACACACCCATGCCTTATTTCCCTACAATAGTCAATCTTGGATGTGAAGTAAGCAATCTGGCATTGTAAAAATTGAAAATTGCTCCAAGCAGTGATTGGGTTTTCATCAATCATTTGAGAAATGAAGACAAAAAAGATTGCTTCATGTGTCATAAGAAACAATGTTACTTTTTGCTTGACTTTTTCTTTTTTTAGTGTGTCAAGGTCTTTATAATGATTATTTAATAAGCTTAGAGTAGTGGAGCACTAAAGTATCACATTCACTGCTTTGAGTTCATGTTATAGGTCTATACTTAGTTTAGCATAGATTGGCACAAGGTTATGGTAATAGGGGATCAAAATCACTACAAAAGTAAATTGCTATACATGTGGGTATTTTACTAACCATGCCATGGTGGGTGAATTCTCTTTAACTGTAATAATTTTATGGAGAGATTTTGCCAATATTAAGATAAGTAGTTATCATTCCAAGAGTTGTTCCAATTATCGAATTCATTCTTTGTGTTGCTTTTGTTGTTACCACAATGTTTCGGCTGATCCATTCTATAGCTTTCTTCAAGTATACAATCTATATGAAAGATTTGTTTTGTAATTTTAAGATGTGCAGTATCATTCCAAGAGTTGTTCAGATTATCAAACTCATTCTTTTTTTTTTCTATTACAAGTGTATTTTGACTGTTTAATTCTACAGCCTCTTTCTATATGCATACAATATGTAAGAAAAAAAGTCATTTTTTTGCAGAAAGGTTCATGAACAGAAAAGAATAGTCGTTGAAGAAAAGATAATTGGGATTATACAAAATATTTTGAAATAGAAAACACATCTTTTTCTTAGAAATGTATATGTATCATTTTAATCATGTGTAATAATAAATAAATTGAATAACAAACATTTCAAATTTAGGTGTTCATTGTCAAAACATGGAATAGAGATCCTTAATCAAAATTTATTCACCTTTTGATTTTTAATAGCAGCTATAATAAGAAAAATACATAAGTTAAAAAAATGTTAGGTATTTGTTTAAGTAGTCTGAATATTAAACAAGTATCTTACAAAATTAGATACTTTTTTTTAAATCATTTCACTCCAAGCAAGGCAATAAAGCCACTAAGGTCAAGGGATTACTGAGTGTGAAAAAATGAGAGAAAAAGTAAAACATTATTAAGGAGAGAGAGAACAGTAAAATACAGGAATTAGGAAGACAGAAGATAACAACTGACACTGCATTTAAATTTTTGAAGATCAAATTTGACTGGAAAGCAGGAAGCTGGAAGAGAGTTTCACAAGTAAGAAATATGAGAAAAGAAACTGTTAGCATAGAACTTATGGTTACATCTAACCATTGCAACTGTAAGATGATGAGACTTCTCTGCCAATCTAGTAGTATCTTTAGCTTTATAAAGTCGAGGTACCAAAGAAGAAAGTTCATCAGACTAATTATCATGAAAATGTTTCTAGAAAAGTTACAGAGAAGCTATGTTATGTCAGTGATGAAGCTGAGGTGCTAGATCAGGACCAATAACATTGCAGATAAATTTATAGATTTTATCAACAATCTCTAAATACATAGCTGAATCATCATATTAGATGTGGTGGCAATATTCAATGCATGAATGAATGGTAAACTTATAAATATGTCAGATTCTGGTGAGATAAATTGTCTAGCATGATACAGTGAACCAACTTTCCTAGCAGCAGACCTAGCAATCAATTCAATATAATCTTTCCACTTCATGTCAGTGGAAAATGTTAGCCTGAGAAATCATAAAGAGTCACTCTCTTGGAGGTTAGCATCAGCCATGCTGATGGACAGCAACAAAAGTTCTCTAAGATTATTAAGAGAGAGCAGTTCTGTTTTGAAGGCCTTAAAATAAGCAAGCCATTTCTTGCCCCAGTTAACAACAGGTTGTAGGTCATTTTTGTGCTCAGCTGCCAATTTGACCTTATTGAACCAATCAGACTTCCAATTAAGATAAGAAAACTTATAAAAAGGTATAATTTATATATATATATATATATATATATATATTTTTTTTTTAATGTAAGTAATTCACGGAAAAGAAATTACAAAATCTCCTACAATGGATAGCAATGGAGAGTGTGAAGAAAAGACTAAGCATAAATTACAAGAAAACAGAATGCATGGTCATCAGTAAAAGGATGAGTGCAAGATGCAATTTGCAGGTCAGGAACACTAGAATCAAGCAGATGCGGAAGTTTAATTATCTGGGAAGCATTCTGGCAGAGGACAGTAAATGCAACACTGAGATCCGTAGACATATTGGGATGGCCAAGGATGCATTCCAAAAGCTGGGCAGAGTATTGCGAGACAGGAGGATTTCTTTGGTAACAAAGAAAAGAATACTGAGCTATTATGTGACATCTGTCCTTCTTTACAGCAGCGAATGTTGGACGATATCCTCAAAGATGAAGAGACTCAAGGTGATAGAAATGTGGTTCGACAGAAGGAATGCTAAGGATATCATGGACCAAGTGTGTGAGCAACAATGAGGTCTTAGAGAGGATACAAACAATTAGGAGGCTTATACTTAACATTGGGAATAAATGAAGTTCCTGGGACACATAATGAGGAAGGAGGGCTTGGAGAATCTGATACTCACAGGTTGAATAGAGGAAAAGAGAGACAAGGGAAAACAAAGCATGACATACCTAGCAGTCTTAAGCAAGTGGATGACAAAACTTGTTGAGAGCTGCAAGGGATAGAGGGAGGTGGAGAGTCATGATCGCCTGCATCCTGAAAGGACACGGCACATAGAAAAAAAGAATTCTCCCACAATTATAAGTGATAGATTGGTAATTGCTTAACATTTATTTTTACTAGCAATTATGCCTGGCCTTGTGTGGACCAAGATGAAAAATTTCAGACTATCTGCAAGCTTCTTCCTTGGATCAAACTGTTGCTTACTAGCATTTCTGTCTAGGATCAGTGTAGTATATGTGCACTCTGCCTATTTGTTTCAACCTGATGGTAAAATTAAAAAAAAACAAAACAATGGAGATGAGTATAAAGGAGGAAAGGGTAAGTAAGAAAGCAAGAGAAAAAGGAAAAGAAAAGTGTGTAAAATAAAAAAAAAGAAAGAGATTGAAATAAAAGAAATCTTGCAGTATTGAGTTTCAATGCTCCTTTCCCCATGTTGATCTTTTATTTAATAATAATGTTGTATTTTTCTTTTCAGTGTGACACCCACCTTCTGTCAGTAGATAGGTCAAAACAATGGCATAAATTAATATCTGGCTGATAAATCTATACTGAATTAAAATATTAAACTTTTTTGTCTATATTTCTGAGATGAGGTTATTATTCAGACTATTGTCTTCATCTTTGTTGCCATATTTATTACAACATTTTGGCTGTTGTACGCTCTGGCCTTCTTCAGGTGGTTGGAATGTCGAACTGAACCTTTAAAGCAGAAGGGAGAACTTTCAGAGGGGAATTAACAGGAGACAACTGATAACTGACATCCATTAGACATGGCATGTGGAACTAGAACAGTCTACCCCAGTGAGTGAAATAAAAGGTTCAGTTCGACATTCCAACGACCTGAAGAAGGCCGAAGTGTACAACAGCCAAAACATTGTAATATATATGCCGACAAAGATGAGGACAATAGTCCAAATAATGTAAATAGTGTAAGTTTTTTTTTTTACTAATAAAAACTGTATTTCTGTTGATTATAAAATATTCATTTTGTCTCTATTGTAGTGTCAGTTTTAAAAGCCATGGCTTCGGAACCAGTCATTCATGCTGACATTGCCCCCAGGGGTACACAACTGAAACTTCTTTTAACACTGAAGGGAGGACAAAAAGTTCTTTTCAAACCTAAATGGTAAGTAAAGCTTTATATACACACAAATATGATTGTCACTCCATTTATTTTCACACAGTCTATAACAAATACTGGAAGCACAATATGATTCTGGTATTGGGTTAAGTTTTCAGCTATGAAGCCCTCTTTTCTCAGATTGTCATGGGGCGATTACTGTGCGGGTCTGCCCAGAATGTGTTCACATCCATTGTTTGGTCTACGTAAGCATTCAACAGTCATTGATAATTATTAACAGATTAACATTTTTCTGTATAATGCAGTTCTGTAGCAAAAAATAAATGATGATGAGGGGGGGTCAAAAAGTCCAGTGCGACGCTTGCCAGCAGGCCAGCTATTTTTCTTCTTCTTTGGTTGCCTCAAGGAAATGGCTGTTACACTGGGCAGTTGTGAAACAGACACCAACTAAGCCATGCCTATTTCAACTTCCTCTTTGTCTGTCAATCCGTACGTCTAACTCAGTCTGCCGAATGACTTCTATCTCTCTCGTGCTGCTGGCACCTTGCTTTTTATGCTATTCCAAGATGGTCAAAATTTGCATGTGTGCAAATATTGTCTCATCTTGGATGAGATATGTGCACATAAATTGTGTCTTCAATAGCGGCCATATTTCTTTTTTGTCATCACTTTACAGGCAAGACACATTTGCGCTTGTTTCGAATCTGAGGTAAGTCATGTCTTTCGTTACATGTTTAGTGATGGATTTCCACTTCATGCAAGGAGCCATTTAGCCATATCTGTAACAAATTAGTTCAGCTTATTCTGCCATACCACTGATATTTACTTCTAATGTAACAGACATAACAAAATAGGAAATATTAATTTTGCAATAACCTTTTTATATATTTATTTGTATATGTATTATATACACATACACACACACACACAGTGCTACATAAAAGTAAGTGAACCCCTAAGATAATATTAAAAAAATTCTCTTTTTTTCCATATAATCAATAAATCTTAATTAAAATATATGTTCATTAAGAAAAAAAATATTAAACAAATTACAATCACTTTCAACAATTTTTATGAAGCTGAAATAAAAATGTTAATTAAAAATTAAGATGTGCAAAATTAAGTGAACTCTTACAACCCCTTTCCCCACAGGTGAAACATTGTAAACCTCTTGATACTCTATCACTATTTCCATGGAAAGTGTTCAGACAAACTACATTCCTTAGTTCAACCAGTTCTGACATTCACAGCTAAGACTTCCCTTATTCCCTTTGTATTTCATTGAGCAGCTTTTCCCACCAACTGCTGCTTTGTGGAACTGATTTGCAAGAGGATGCTTCCCCTATCACTACAATCTTAATCTGTTCATGTCTAGGGTTAACCATTATCTTCCCCACATATCTGCATAAACTGCGCCTCTTACTCTGTAACCCTCTATCTCTAGTGGCTCCCGGGCATCACTGTAAAAAAAAACAAAAAAAAAAAACATTGTGATTCACCAAGGTGGGCAATAAACAACTTTGCAGAATCAGAAGGAACATTGTCTTATGTGAATATCCTTTTAGTGTCTTCACTTTCTAATTTTGATAAAGTCCAAATTCCTTAGTTCGACCAGTTCTGACATTCACAGCTAAGACTCCCCTCATTCCCTTTGTATTCCATTGATGAGATATAAGTTCCACTCAAATAACTTCTTTCTATGAGATGCTTCTTTGTGAATCCAACTCTCTCTGATCACTACAAACTTATCAATATTATCTTCCCTACATATCCTCATAAACTGTGCTTGTTACCTCTTACTCTGTAACACTCTACTTTGAGTGGCTCTTGGGTTTTGTGCAGGGTGAACATTATGGTAAAATGTGGCTGTGACCTGTACTTTGGATAATTTAGAATAATTCTCTGTACCTTTTATTATTTATTGCATCAGAAGTTGTTTGAAGAAAACAGGATATCATCTGTCAAAAAATGTATACTGAAGTGGTTGTTAACCATGCAACATGACAATGAGCCAAAAACAGTCCAGTTTCTCCACCAAAGAATGCCTGAAGAGAAAGAAGTTGAGAATTCTGGAATGGTCAAGTCAGACACTTGGTTTTAATCCTATGAAAATTCTATGGGGACGATTTGTAATATGTTGAGCATGCAAGATACCCCATCAAATATCCCACAGTTGAAAGAATTCTGCACAGAATAGTGGGATCAACTTTCTCCCAACCAATGTTAGAGAATGGTAGATGTTTTTTTTTGTTTTTTTTTTTTTACAGTAAGGTTCACCCTGTACAAGGCCCGGGTGCCACTTGAGTTAGAGCTGTATGTTAGGAGACAATTTGTATAGATAGGAGTGAAAGATAACGGTTAATCCTAGCCTTGAACAGGTTAAGATTACAGTGATCGAGGAAATATCCTTTTGGGAGTCTGTTCCACAGAGCAGTTGTTTGTGGGAAGAAGCATTTTGAGTGGAATTTACTTCTCACTGGTGGAATACAGATGGAATGAGGGTAGTTTGATTCTATGTAAGTGGCAGGGCGTGTCCTTGCCATGAAGTTTTGAATTGGCGTTAGTTACAGGAAGCATCTAAATGTGCTCATTTCAGCCAAAGGGAGTGATACTAGCTATTGGGAGAGAGGATATCCTAAATTTGTTTTTGTTTTAAGCAGGAATTGTCAGTTTTGTTCATATTTTATAAAATCAATAAAAGTAACATTTTAACATTACATTACTTTTATCTATCTATATATCTATCAGGACTGGTGCTAGGGTCTTGGCTCCACCCTCAAAATTTTGATATGGGTCCTCCTCTCTACTACATGTTGATTTCAAAGTTTTCCAACCTGGGGGCCACAAACTCTTGACGGAATAGTGGAGGGAAGGGCACTATATTCTTTAAATTACCAAAAAGTCTGGGAATTATCCAATTTAAATGAAAATTTCAGTACATATTCATTAATTATTTACTTTCAAATTTTTCATGTGTTGAAATCTGTAAACATTTTTATTTTTTAAGTGATCATTTTCTCAGTTTTATCTTTCTAAAAATGTAAAAAAATAGGGACTAGAAATTTTATTTTAATTACTAGAATATTATTAAAATTACTATTAGTAAAAAAAAAAAAAATCAGAGATCCTCCTTAGTGGATGATCTTTGAATAAAAAAAATGATTTTACTAAAATATATTAGCCTCTCAATTGAGTCAAAAGAACTGTTCAGAAAGAAAATTACAATTTAAAATAAATAAGTGCTACTTAAATCAGCACTTCTGCCTGACCCCCACATGATTGAGAGGTTTGGAGTAGTAAGCACCGGCCCTGTTGATTATTATAGTTAATGATTGACAATATAACTTAGGAAGAAAAAAGTACCAAAAAGCAAAAAATGCTCCTGAAACTAACCCTTTTGTGGCTTCAACCTCATTGGGGATTCCTGTGTAGTATGCGCTACATTGGTACTTGCAGATAAATGATGTATATTATTAATTGATGACTGACAATGTAATGTCAGTTTAGGAATAATTAAAAAATGGTGGATGACCATAAAACAGTGCTGAAAAAAAATGAAATGAGTCCCAAAAAAACATGCCCCCCAATGTGCTTAATTGTAGGGAGGTAATTTTTGGCTTGTAAGCTTCATTCACTTTCCTCCATACATAATGGGAGTTCATGTGACCAAATAATTCTGGTTTGGTTTCATCTGACCATAAAACAGTTCCAATATTTATTCTCATGTTCTAGATGTATTCTAGCACAAGCTAATCTGCATTTTAGGTGTTTAGCCTTAAGCAAGGGAGTTTTCCTTGAGTGACAAGCTTGGAGTTCTGCTTCATGAATGTATCTAGTGACTGTCTTTGTCGATACATTCAACCCTGATGTCTTTACATAATTGACAATGTCCTTTGTCATTAATTGAGGATTCTTCAAGACGTCGCTAGCATTTTTTCTTTCCATTCATTCAGAAATTAACTGTTTTCTGCCAGTTCTGCCAAATTGAGAGCTGATATCATCAGGAAGGTCATTAATAAAGATAAAAAAAAGCATAGGACCAAGGATAAAGCCTTAGTATAAAAGGATGTAGATGAGTGGCCATTCAGGACAACTTTCATTTTACGATTTGTTAGAAATGATTGTCTAATGGATGTCAGTTATCAGTTATCTCCTGTTAATTACCCTCTCCAAGTTCTCCACTGCCTTAACCAGGTATTGAATTGACACTCTTTGGGTCCTGTCACTGGATCTAACTAACGCCTTTATCCATGTGCACGTGGAACTAGAACAGACTACCACAGTGAGTGAAATAAAGGGTTCAATTCGACATTCCAACCACCTGAAGAAGGCCGAAGTGTACAACGTCCGAAACATTGTAATAAATATGGCAACAAAGATGAGGACAATAGTCCAAATAATGTAAATAGTGTACATAGTACCTCATCTCAGAAATATAGACAGAAACTTAGTGAATTTGATCCACACTGGCTGCCCCCTACTTTTAGCCTTGTACCACATCTAAGCTACTCTTGGAAAATTGCTATATATATATATATATATATATATTTAATTGTGGCAGAAATATCAGTTAACTGGATGAAATTTATGTGGGACTTGGATAAATTAAAACCAATCATTCGACCAACCACACGCACAACTACACAGTCCCTAAGACACAAC
>CAHIKZ030001624.1:67500-97500 GCA_903632075.3 Acanthosepion pharaonis | reverse complement strand
TTAGAAAATGAGAATTTTTACTAAGAAAAAATTGCTAATTGGTAGAGTGCACTTGGCTTAAATGTTGTTTCCCTGATGGAGAAAGGGGATACTGGTTCGATTCCTGTCAGGGAAACATATTATCTTTAGTAAAATTTATCAACTTTAGTCTGGTTGACATTAATTTTACTGTTTAAAATATCTGAGGTTTCTATTTAGGCACAAGTACTGACTAAATATAAGATTTATAGTGATATAAGAAATAATGTCAAATTAAGCCCATGTATTGCTTAAAATAAAAGAAAAAAATGCAATGGGTTATACAAGTGCTTAAGCAACTATTGGCAGCTTTGACCAAGGTCAGCATCATGTAACCAAAGATAATAATGTTCTAATAGGAATTTATGGTTTGCAAGATATTTGTTTAGACAAAGCTGACTTGAGTCATTCAAAAGCAATTGTCACATTACTAGAGACTCTGTCACAGTTTTTCAGCCTCAAAATGCCTTTGGTGGTTACTTTTTTCTATTTTTTTTCTTTGTAAAATAAGCCACTGTTAACACTGTTTTGTTTTTTGTTTTTTTGCTGCCTCATTTGCATGAAGAATAGAATATTTGGGAATTCCCCAAAGGCTAAATAACATTGTTGGAAAGCAGTTATTAATCAGTGTGGAGAACAAAATGAAGACAAGTTGCATATATCAAAAAGGGAATGTTAATTAATGGTGTTCAATGCTTAACAGATAAACATGTAAAAATGTCCTTTTTTGCTAAATGTTTTAATATGTGTTCCTTTTTCAGACCAGTTATTATTTTTTTTTAATCTACAGTTAAGAATATTTTTACTCTTATTTGAATATTGGACTAATCATCCTGTTTGTATGTCATTATCATATTTCCATATGATAATAAGTTTGGTTAAGGTCATCTTATGTTCATTAGTAAGAATATTTACTTTTTTTAATATATATATATATATTTTGGACATTTTTCCTGCTTTCCTGGAAAAATCTGAACATAAATTTGCCAATGTTTGAATAATTTCAACTTTCATAAGAGTTTTTGGGTCTATATATAAAATGTTTTTTGTGCAATGATAGTTTCATTTCTTTTTCAAATATTGCACTGTCACCTGACTTGTTGTATTTTTAAAGTATCATGTTTTCATACATGTTTTTGATGTCATGTCAGTTTTGTTTGTTTTTTATGCTTGAAGGCATGATGCATTAATCACTGAAAGGGTATGTCATGACACAATATTTAAAATAAAATGAAACTAGCATAGCCCAAAAAGACTTGTTGAAGGTCACCAGTTTTGTACAGGAATAAACTCTTTCATAATGGCTTATCCAAGTTGAAACTGCTCTGAAACTAGACAGTTTTTATTCAGATTTAAACTGGAAACCAGGAAAATAGGCTTCTAAAAATAAACCAGAAAAAATCTTGTCGAAGAACTTGGTCTTTAACCAGATTTGTATAAAAAAAAACAATGCTACAAAAATGCACCCAGCCCATAAAATCATGTTAGATAATTTGTATGTTGTTGTAATTTGCTGAGTTTTAGATTTTTGTCTTTTTTTTTTTATTACTTTTGTTTCTTTTACATTATATGTTGTCTATTCACAATTATTTGCATCTAATCAACACTACAAATAATACATGATAATTATTTAAGAATATGCTTGTAAAAAAAATTATAAAAAGAAAATCAATATAGATTAACCAACTCCAAAATGATATTGGGTTGTTTATAATTAACTAATAGCTAGTGACTCCATCTGGTTCATATTCACTTCTGATTTAATCCTCACCCAGTGCCCCATACTTTTGGCCTTGTGCCAAACTATTGCTATCACATCTGGTCTGGTGCTTCTGCTATATATTTAAAGATTCTTTAAGAAATCCAAAGAAAAATCTGCAATATTATTGATTCTGATCTGGCATCCCAGCTTCAGTTACTTTCTCACCACTATAATGTAGCTTCCCTGTGCCTTTTCTATAAATATTTTCATTGCAATTGTTCTGATGAGCTTTCCTCATTGGTACCTGGACTTTATAAATTTGCAGCTAGGTTGCATCATTTTACAGCTGAAATTGCTAAATGTAACCACAAGTTCTATGCTGAGAGTTTCTTCTCTTGCACTTCTCACTTGTGGAACTCTCTTCTGGCTTCTTGCTTTCCAGTCGAGTTTAATCTTCAAAAATTCAAATGCAATGTCAGTTGTTATCTTCTGTCTACTTAATTCCTGTTCTTTTATTGTTCTTTCTCCTTTATAATGTTTTTCTTTTTCTTATATTTTCTCACACTCAGTAACCCTTTGTGTCTTAGTGGCTTTCTTTCCTTACTTTAGATGAAATGATTAAAAATGAAATAAAATAAAAACAAACTAACCGTAGTAAATAATAACTCAGAAATGATATTTCTTGTTCTATCTTTGGTTGCTTCATTCTCCTAGAATCTTAAATAACCAATCACAGCCATGGATTAAAAAGTTAAACCCAATATCAAATTAAAATCTGCAATCAGATTGGTCACTGTAAATGAATCAATCATGAAAATCGTTTTTTTTTTTTTTTTTTTTAATTGAAGATAGTGCAAAATATGAATGGGTTAAAATGTATTTTCCACAATATAAAAAGTTTTTATTGCTCAAGTGTATAAATATTTTTTTTAAAGTAATATTTTATTTCTTGGTGCAACTTCTGTCAGTTTGAAAAAAAATTCTTGCCATATTGTGAACTTATAATTATATATTTTCTTAGATACACTGTACAATAAATTATAAAAACACTTATTTTCATGAATAAAGAAAAATTGTGAAAAATTTTCAATTATTTTTGGATTAGGTGTTATAATGTAAATCAGTTTCAAATATATTTTCATCACTAGTAAGAATTTAAATCAAGTCCTCCTAAAAACATTATTTTTTAGATTTCGATGTAAATTATACCACCTTTGTTTCATAATAGTTATATTCAATATATGGAATGTTAATATAGCAACTATTATGGGGTAGAAGTAATACTAATTATCTCCCTTGTCAAGAAAAGTTTCTGTATTGCTAAAATTTGAACAGGCATACCAGAATGTCCAAGCTTCAAATCAGGACAATTTTCAGTTTTTTGTATGTTATAGGTTTAGTTTTTTACGATAATAGAGAATTTTTATGAGCTAAGGTGGATGTGCGAGTGGTGTAATAGATAGGGGCTCAGAATGAGAAATCGAAGAGCCAAGTTCAAATTCCAGTTGGGTTCATTACATTCACTTAAGCACAGATACACTTGGGAAAAGGTATAAATCCATCTCCCCACTACAGCTATTGCTTAAATATTTGGACTTCTATCTGAAAAATCATTATTTTAAAAAAAAATGTTAATATAATATTCACTTGCAAAAGAAAGAATTCTTTGTATAATGAAAAAATATGTTTTGGCTTTTAATAACCCACAAATGGTTGACAAGCCATAAAAAATAAATCCATCAATCCTTCGAATATTAGCTTATATAACAGTGACTGCCACCTCAGACTGCTTTTGGTAAATACAAATAAATTTATTAAAACATTCACTGCTACCTTGGATATTTGAACCCTTTCATAATACCATCTATGGTTTTGAAAAAGATAACATTTAAACTACTTATGCTTTATTTTGGTAAATAAGATTAAATTTATTAAAACATTCACTGTTAACTAGGGTAATTTGAACCCTTCCATAATGCTATCTATAGTTTTGGTAGAGTTACCTTTAAGAATAATTGTGTTTTATTTTGGTAAATATGATTAAATTTATTAAAATATTCACTGCTACCTTGGATATTTGAACCCTTCCATAATGCCATCTATGGTTTTTGTAGAGTTACCATTAGAAATAATAATAAAAAATTTATGTGTAATTTTGATAAATAAAATTAAATTTGACACATTCACCTCTTCCTTGCATATTTGAACCCTTCCATAATGCCATCTCTGTTTTTATTAGTTACTATTAGGAATAACTATGTAATACTACTTTATTTTGGTAAATAAAATCATGTTAAACTGTAAGTAATGATGCTTATATGTGTCCTTGGCACTGGCTTTGTTTCTTTTTTTTTTTTCACATAATGCTCTATGATGCATTTGTGTTGTGGAGTAGTTTTCACAGTGGAGGCTTGTATTTCAAGAAGTTGTCCTAAATTAGGTTCAACATACAAAACGTTAGGAACTTGAAAATAAGAGTTGATGCAGCAATCTAGTTGTGATGGTTGGTACTTTAATATCCGATATTGTCTGACGCGCTCAACACCACTGAGCCGAACTGGCGACCGCCACCACCACTTATCACTTATTATCTGTGGGAGAGTCCATTACAATAGAATAGGTATATGGCATGACAATTTGTGTATCATAGTTATTTTAAGGAAACACATATACATCAGAAACAGTGCCTGTGTCACACAACAGCATCAAGTGACAGCAAGTATATTAAGTATTTAATTCACACCCTTGGAATTTTGATCCAAAAGAATTTTACTTCTGAATTATTTACTTTTATTTCTTTTTGCCAACTTTTTTATTTTAAAAATCAGCTTTTAAATTATTATTTCTGAAAAAAAAAATTCAAACTGGTAAATAATGAAAGATAATTGTTTGTCTATATACCAACAGTTAACTGCATAAAAGCACTGTTTACAGCACCTGAAGTTTTTAAATGCTTATCCACTCATCTACTAACCAAGTACAGGTATGCTTACCTGTTTGATTTCAATTCTAGTTTACTTATAGAGTGTTCCAAAAGTCACATTGCCATTTATAACATTGTAAATTTTATATTTATTTACCAAATTGAATCATGTTTCTATATGTGACAATATTTCATTTAGAAACTTTTTTGGTCGAAATATGGAAGATGATGTCATGCAAATTTTCCCTGGTTGCTATTTCATGAGTGTACATTTTCTGCCAATTGTCACGTGACTATTGGAAAACCCTGTACATTGTCAAAAATTAATGGCATTTAAGAAATTCAGATAGCTTAAGACTAACAAGCAACTGAAATAAGATGAAAGAAAAACCTATCAAAAATGAATCACAAAGATAAAGTTTATTTTAGCTAATGCTGTCGATATAGTGTTACTACTATGAGTAGATGTAAAGAAATGCAAGAGGAGCCAAAAGTAAATATTAATGATATGGATTTATCTTTTGAAAATTTGTGTAAGGCTAAAATTTATCTGTATGTCCACACCTTAGATCAGTAGAACAAAACTGTACTTTGATGTGGTGTAATGCTTATCTCATTAGATCAATTATGACTGAGTATTGAGTTCAATCATCACCAGGTACTTCATAGTTCTGGCCTTGTGCCACATCTAAGTTATGCTTAGTAAATCTCTAAAACAGCCTGCATTGTTCATATTTACTATCCTTTGATATATATATATATATATGTGTGTGTGTGTGTGTGTGTATATTTAGTATTTAGAAATCTTTCTTTCATGCTCATTTCAGTGAATATGACAGACAATGTACTTTGATTTATTTTTTTTTTATACAATTTCTCATGTGATCTAATAATTTTTTCTTTTCAGATGATATATAAAAACTGTTCGAATGTTCTTTTTATCTGAGCACTTTCAGCTATACATTTAGCCATTTTCAAGGTTAAAATGTATTAACTGTTAAAAAGGAACAGTTTGTTGTATGTATCTATTTATATAATGTTTTCATTTTCAAAACACTGTCAAGATATTGTGACCATGTTCATAGTTGATGTTATTGAGTGTCTGTTGTATTCAATGAAATGTGCATATATATATATATATATATATATATATATAGTTTTATGGATACGAGTTTGTAACCCTGGGTTTCACCCTTTTGCGATCATTAGACAAACTCTTATAATTAAACAGATTATTTTGCCTTATTTATATAATTAAAATGAAATTATCTAAATAAGTCAAAATAATCTGTTTAATTAGATTTTTAAAACTACTAAATTAGTTAAAAAAATTGCCAATATTTATAAACAATGATAATTTTTTTTTAATTCTCGTGTATATAGAAAAAATTGACCTGTCAATTTTTATTAAATTCTCATATGTATAGAAAGAATCTGACCTGTCAATTTTTATTAAATTCTCATATGTATAGAAAGAATCTGACCTGTCAATTTTTATTAAATTCTCATATGTATAGAAAGAATCTGACCTGTCAATTTTTATTAAATTCTCATATGTATAGAAAGAATCTGACCTGTCAATTTTTATTAAATTCTCATATGTATAGAAAGAATCTGACCTGTCAAAATTTAGTTATAAGTCAGAAAATCTACAGTGTTCATAATAAACATTGACATCATATGCTATTTTACATTATTACTAGTAGAATGCAGCCAAAAACAAAAATTATGGAATTATCTAAATTGCTTTAATTAGATTTTCTTAAAACTACCAAATTATGTAATCAAGTGAAAAAATAGTAAGTTTACTGAGTTGATTATTATCATTATTATAAACATTAGAAAATGGTCAGCACTATGTAGCCATGTCCAGAGTAGGAACTTCAAGTGGACATAGCATGATGACAAAAAGTACTTTGGAAAACTTTTTGCTGAAAATGCTATGCAGAAATATTTAGAGAGGTGAGCGAACTTTAATGGTGACTTTCCTCTGTTCATGGGACGGGTATTCAGTTAGTTATGAAATTCAAATAACTTGAAGCTATTAGTCTGTCTACTGCTATTACTACCACCACCACCTCATCCTCCTCCTCCACTAAGAATAAAATGAAAGAAAAATAATACTTTAAGAAGTACTAGAAACTGAAAATAGACAAATAAAACTTTTTGCTTTTCAAAACTTGTTTAAATTTTCATCCAAGAAATTAATGAACGTAAAAATTAAATATATATATATATATATATATATATATATATATTCAATATGATTGTTATTGTATTATTATTTATACATTTTTTAGGCTTTTGTGTTGTATTAAACAGAATTGAGCTAACAAATTAAAGTTTAAAAAATTAATATAATTTTATTTAATTAGTTTTGGGATTTTTTGTTTTTTCTAACAGCAACATCTCCAACTTGATAATTATTGGGTGTATGTGTTTGTGTACTTGAATTTCTTTTAGGCTGATTTGATCCTTGCTTAATGCATTGTTGAAAGATTTTATTATTTCTGAGAAAAAATGATGTCAGTCTAATTTCAAAGTGATACTTAACTATGGATCAAAACAATTCCATTTATTTTTCTTGTACATTTGTGAAAATCTTACTCGTTTCATTTATTCTTGTTTTCAAATGTCAAGTTTCATTTGCATATAATCATTTAAGAGAATTAACCATAGTCTTGAAAGACTCAATTCTGAATACCATAATCCCAAATGTTGAAAAGTCAAACGTCTAAAAGAGGAAAAACACTAAAGATGAGAATTATGAAGATGAATCGCTCAAAAGATTCAAATCACTAAAGGCTAAATCCTGAATTGTACAGTTTTTGTGAAAAAAAATCTTAATAATAGGGTTAGGGTTATCAGTATGGTTGTTCGTTAGATTTGAGATTATCAATAGGGTTGTGAGGTAGGCTCGGGATTATCATTAGGATTGTGGGTTAGGCTTGGGATTATCAGTAGGTTTGTGAGTTAGGCTTGGGATTATCAGTAGGTTTGTGAGTTAGGCTTGGGATTATCAGTAGTTTTGTGAGTTAGGCTTGGGATTATCAGTAGTTTTGTGAGTTAGACTTGGGATTATCAATAGAGTTGAACTTCAAATTATAGTTAATGATTCTGAAAGTTACCCATAATTCATAAACTCATAATCTATCCTTGTGAACTATTTCTATACCTCAAGGATTTTTAGAAGTGTGTGTATGTTTGTTTTAGGCTAAATATTATTCTCAGATTAATTTCTTCTTTTTTCCAAACTATAAATAAATATCTTTGTAGAATTTTAAAAATTATTTCCCTTATATTATTATTATTTTTTTTTAATTTCGTTTTTTATGGCTTTTTCTCATTCAGAGTTTCAACATTTGATTATATAGAATTTAGAATTGCCATTTCTGGGCTGATGAAACAACCCTCCTTTTCAATATTTCTAATTCTATTGCAGACCCACTGTATACACATACACACAGCCACTTTTTTTTTCTACTTGTCATTATTACAAACAGTTTAATCTGTCAATAATAAAAAAAAAAAAATACGGCAACTATGATTTTGGTCAACCAGATGTGATATTGATTTGATTATTTGTTGTATTTATTCCTCTTTTCTTGAAGGAATGTTCATTTCCTCTTGATCCCATTTTTTCAAGAAGTTTGTTTTAATATTATCTGAAAATGGGTGCTCATTCTGGATGGACATCTTGTAGTTGAAGAATCTTGGAGCATTTAGAAATAGAATTTGTTTAAATAGACTTTTTTCATTAAAAATTAAAAGATGACTTTTTCATATCCATCAAAACATAAATACTAATTAGAGAAAATTAAATTAATACTTTATTTTGTATGATAATGGTAATATTAGCCGTTTCCTTATAAGGAAACATTCGACATTCATTGACTGAACAGCCTGTGCGACTTGAGTTACAATTTTCTCCCTTCCCTGGCCATCAGTGTGGGATCAAAGTGTAGTATCTGTTCCCATCTCTAATGGTATAGGTATTTAGTTGTTTCCTTATAAGGAAACATTTAGAATTCATTGACCAAACAACTAGTGCTAGTTTTGATTCAAATTTATAAAATCTTTCTATTAAAATAAATTTTTTCAGGAAAATAGCTGTTATTGCTCTTTCCTCTATAGATGGAGGTTTCCTTACTAACCTTTTGTTTGAAGTAGTGTGGAATGCCAACATCTTGATTATATTATTATTTTCTCTTCACGTTATATGCGATATTCATTTTAGTTATTGCTGTTGTTGGTAGTCCTCAAGTGATGTGATTTCTGTTATTTGGCAAAGTTCTTTGCGATTCTGTAGTGCCAGTCTGCAAGATTCAAAGAAAAATGGTCCTTGCTAAAAACTACATATTTCATTCTCTCAAAGCCATTTTTAATCATTGGTCTTGAGGATATGGTTGTATACAGCTGAGAGATTGGATATTAATATTTATGAACGAGTTTGGTGCCATGCATGACATCCAAAAGATTATTATGAAATAATTCCAGAAAAGTCTTTTTGTCTAATGAGATGAAGAGGAAAATAACAAATTTTAAATATTTTAACAACATTTAATCTTTTCAATATACCACAACAATATTTTCTCACCAGGTTTGTAGGGCTTTGACTATTCATAGAGTTAAACTAAATTTAGTTTAGCTCTTGCAGAAAAGGGTCATACAACCCTGGGAGTTATCTGAATTATAATTTGGTGGTTTTACACTGCCGAGAGAATATTCTGACATTGGGTAGAATTTTAATGGCAAAAGTTCTTTCCAATGTTGGTAAATTTTTATCACAGACAAGTTCGGTGGCAAAATCAAATTGTCCATTTTTATTTTTTTTGATGTTGAAATTAAAAAGTGATTTTGCTGTTATTGGTTTTTATTTTTCTATTTTCTTTGTTTATTGTTGTCTTTAATATATTAATATCGAAGGTTTCTATATCTCCATGATCTTTTGCTGAATTTGTATAGAATGTGAAATTTGAAAGCCAAAGTAGAAGTAGTGATGTGTAATATTTTGACCGTTTTGTTTACTTGTATCCACAAAGAACCACATAGTACTTAGAATTGTCTCTCAATCAAATGACCTTCTCAGGTACACCCAGTCTGTATTTACTACTGTTATTAATCAGCTAGAACAAATTTCAGTGTTATATCATGTTTCCCACTGGCCCCTCTCTGAAATATTGCAAACAGATACTTACTTATGGTAAATATCCTAGGCTTTGTCCCTCTGTGAAATGGATTAAGATATTCCCATCTAGGTATTATGCAGGTTTCTAAAATCATTTTATTAATAGGACAATATATTGAACAAATTGAAAACTGTTCATTTCCTATTTTTCATGCATAACAAAGTGGGGATGGCACTATATAAGAAAATAATATATATGCTTTTGACATACAAAATAGGGGTTAGCATTATACACAAAATTAAAATATGCTTTTTTTTCTATACAAAAATAGATGTGGTATTATGCAAAAAACTAAAACTTGCTTTTTTTACTAACAGAATTAATGGAAAATATACAAGAAATGGAATATATTCATGATTTTTTTATATAGAAATAAATGGTAGCATTATACACAAAACATGCTTTTTACATAAAAAAATATGGAGGTGGCATTATACAAAAATTAAAATATACTTTTTATATTTAAAATTAATAAGTGTCATTATGAAAGAAAATCAAATATATTCATGCTTTTCCCCCATAAAAAATGCTTATTACATAAAAAATAGGTGGTGGTGTTATGCAAAGATTAAAACATGCTTTTTTTATGCAAAATTAATAGGTGTCATTATGAAAGAAAATAAAACATATTCATGATTTTTCCATCCAAGCTTAGGATATTACTTAAACAAGAGATTGCATATGAATAAATAATTTTGTGATTTTAATTTAATTAAATTCAATTCTTGGAAAACTTGTTCAAAGATATTTAAGTTTGGATTTCAGATTTGTAATAAATGAACTTTGTGAAAAATCCTTAAATATGGCATGAGGCATAATCATGAATAATTTCAAATGCTTGTCAGTGAATTTTAATTTGGCTATTCTTCATTTTATCTTTATCTGTAGAATCTTGATGAATATTAAAACTGAGTCTAATGCTTTTATTTCTAATGATAGAATTTCTCACGAGTTTGTAACTAATTTCTTGTGGGGTTCATTACTTTATAATCCATGTTTTGTTGTAAGCACATTGGGTATTCTGTCTGTAAATGGACTCAGTGGGCACACATTTCATATTTAGTTCTTATTATGAATATACTGTAATTCTTTAATGTAGGTATTTTCCCAGTTGCTTGTGCATGTGTGTGGGGAGGGTGATAGTGGAATGAACAAAATCCATGACTCAAAATAACTGTTCAACAGCTTTTATTTCTGGTTGAAAGACAGTGTGCACATTAATTGTATCTTGCAGGGGAAAAGAGTTGGGTTTCCCAGTTAACAAAGTTCTTTAGATGTTTTGTAGAGAGAGATTTCTCTGCTAGTTCCCATGGAATAAATGAGGAATGTAAGTATGAAACTGCCAGGACAGGCCTCGTCTTTTCCAGCAAGGGTTGTGTGTAGTTTTTCTTTAGGGAGGTGTCTCGAAGGGAGATTTCTCTGTCGGTTCCCACAGGAGGAACGAGAAATCTGAAGTCAAGATGCCAGGACAGTCCTTGTCTTCTGCAGCTAGGGTTGTATATAGCCCATCGAGCTGTGCCTTGAAGTTTGTGGACACTGAAAAGGAAGCATGTGAATGAGGCCAAATAGGACATGGTCAGCATTTTTATGGGTTCTTGCACTCTGCTGATTACCTTCATTGCTGCTGTTGAATTGAGCAAAGTAAGAAAGCCCCCATATGCCACAATGGCCAACAAGTGAGATAGATTTTATAGCAAATGTATTTTTGCATTCACCATAGAATCATTCATTCATTTATTAAATTAGCACATTCTGAACCAATGTTACAATTAGGGTTCATGGTGACATTTGAGGCAAAACAGTGCAATGGCTTGCTGGTTCCTTTTGCATAACATGGAGTAATAGTTTGCGGGTAAATCATTAATACAGTATATACAATGAGTATGATGATAAACAAATTAGTTGCACAGATCGGAGTAATGAATTTGATCCTTACTGATGGCCTTGAACCAGACTTTATGTATCTGACTCCTTCTGATATATTCTATCTTTACAAAAGTCAGATCAGACCAAAAATGGAATATGGCTGCCATATCTGGGCTGGAGCTGCCCGGGCCTTACTTGCCTGTTTTGATAGAATTCACACATTTCTACACGGCCTTGTAGGTGATGAATTATTTTCCACCCTACAACCACTTTCTCATAGACAAAATGTTGCAAGCTTCTTGCCACTATATTGATATTTCCATGGCAAATGTTCTGGCAAGCTACATCTCTTGGTCCCACCAGCTCTGACCTTTGTAACTGGAAACCGCCATGTCAAGTACACACAAATACATCACATGATCCCCATTCCTTTTGTATTTGTATTTTATTTTGACAACTTCTTCACAAGAACTGTGGCTTTGTGGACCAGACTCTGGCAGGATGTTTTCCTGATTACTACAATCTTGACCTTGTCAAGTTTAGGGTTATTTTTCCTACATAATCTCATAAACTGCACTTGCCTTTTCTTATGCTCATATAATACCACATAGTAACACTCTACCTTGAGTGACTCTTCCACTTTCTATGGGGTAAACATTAGTAAAATACATATATTTATATATACAAACATATATAAGGATATAAAATATATATATGTGGCTTCTCTATAAAAAAAAACAAACAACCACACTAAATATATATATATATATATACACGCATACATATATAATGATAAATTAAGAAAAAACCTTCAAAATCCATCTTGGTTATAATTTATTTCCTGAATATTTTATTTCTTCAGACTAAAAGTTGTTTTAGAAATAAATTATAACCGAGATGGATTTTTAAGATTTTTCTGAAATTTGATTTATCATTGTATTGCTCTGTAACTTTCATTGAACTCTCTTTGGATTAATGTCCCCCCTTGGAATTATCCCTACCAATTACAAATTGGTATGTGTGTGTGAGACTTAGAATCATTCAGTAAGGAAAGTTCATTGAACTTATATTGATTTATTGAATATTATATTAATTTCTTACTGATGTGATGTGACTTCCCCCTGTCTTTTCTACAAATATTTTCATGGCAACTGCCCTGACAAGGGTTTTTTTCCCTTGGTGCCCAGACTGTATGAATCTAAGCATGCCACTAGATTGGCATCTAGGCCCCCTTTCATTTACTGTTGAAATAATTAAATGCAGTCAGCACATATATATATATATATATATATACCAGCAGTTTCTTTTCTCACACTTCTTGCCTGTGGAACTCACTTCTGTTTACTTGCTTCCCTGATAATTACAATCTTCAAAATTTTAAATGCAACATTAATCACCATCTTCTTGAATCCCATTCATATTTTGTCCTTTCTTCAATCCTCCCCCCCCCCCAATATTCAGTTTTTTCTCTCACTTTCACTCCCTGTAAACCCCTGTGTGCTAGTGGCATTCCCGCCTTGCCTGAGATGAAATGATTAAAAAAACACGAAAACACACACACACACACACACACACACACATATATATATATATATATATATACTGATTTTAACATGTTTTTGTTTTAATATTCTAAAATACATAATATTTAGCTCTACTTTGTATTCAGCTATTTTTTAAATTAAATGTTATGGGCAGTGGAATTATACTTCTTTGTTCTCATTTTACCTGGATATATATATATATATATATATATATATATATATATATATGTGTGTGTGTGTGTGTGATGTATTGTTTTCTTTTTCTTGTATGTGTTTCAGCTTAACAAATTGTTTTGTCTATGCTTTATTTTAACAGTCTTAGAACTCCAAGAGAATTACCAATTTTTATTCCAGTATCCAAGTTTTTCTGCTGAAAACCAATTCCTTATTTGCATAGGTCTTTCACTTTGACCTGGACGTTCTTTACAAGTCCACCTCCCCACTACCACTTGTTGTCATGTTTTTCCTGATTTTGTTTGTTTGTTATTTACTTTGGTCAATTGAAATTTTTTACTATTGCTCTATGTCTGCATACAGTATTACTTTTTGTTATTGTTATTTTCCCCTCCTTTACCTGAAATTATGTTGAAAAAAAATAACAGGAGCCAGTTTCAGCAATATTGTCCTTTCAATGTGAATAAATATCAAAATGTAAACACAATTTATTGAGTCTTCTTGTTTGTTTTTATAATAAAATAAGTTCTTTTTTAATTACTTTAATTCTCTGAAAATATCCATCTGCTTGGTGATTTTATTTTTAATCATTTCACCCAAAACAAGGCAATAAAGCCACTATGACACAAGGGTTACTGATTGTGAGAGAATATGAAAAATAATTATTAAAGATGGAGCAATAAAAGATGAATTAAGACAACAGATGATAATGACTGACTCTGCATTTAAATTTTTGAAAATCAAAGTTGGTTGGGAAGCATGAAGCTGGAATGGTTCCACAAGTGAGAAGTATGACAGAAGAGACTGTTAGCATAGAACTTTCATTTACATCTAGCCGTTTCAACTGTAAAATGAAGAGACCTTGCCTACATTCTAGTACTGCTACCAATCAGGCTCAGAACTGTCACTACAGTCTTAATCTCTTCAAGTCTAGTGTTAACTGTTAACTTCCGCACATATTCACATAAATGATGCCTCTTACTTTTTAACTTGAGTAGCTACTTAGCCTTGTATGCGGTGAACATCATTGTAAAATAAAGAAAATGCTAGGCTCCTGCAGTGCTATTGATTTGGCCTTCAGCTTTTTCAGGAGTTTGAGAATCCCTAAGTCTTAGTGATTTTCAAATTTGCACATTCTCAGCATTGGAAGCTCTCCTGGTTACCATTTGATCCGAGTTTTCATTTGCATGGGATTTTCTTTTCCTCACTGCAGCCTTGGCTCGTTTGATTGCAATCTGGTCCTCTTTTTGCGGATACATTTTTTGCAAGGCATACTGTTGCTGCATGCTGTAGGCAACAATAAACTATAGAAGAACTCTAAATTGATCACTACATTTAAGTATTGCATTAATATTTAAGCTTACCTTTTAAAAATTCAATAACTCTTCTGCCATCACTTAATTTAAAGACAATTTGATGTACGTAGATGCTTACTTTCCATACAAACAATTAGTTTTATTCCTTGGGTGACTTTTGTTGGATTTCGCAATTAATCTCAATTATTCCCAAATTTATTTCCAAGTTATGAAAATTGTTGTACAAAAAAATTTGTTGCAAAAAATCACGTAAAAAAATTGCCAAAAACAATTGCAGTAATGAAAACTTGGGAATCCCAAATTTCATGATTGTGGGTCTGGATCGAACTGAGGATGTTTTTAATTTGATCACGGATCCAGCCTGATTCCAAAATAGTATGATATGTTGTGCTACAGCCTTTAGGAGTAAAATTGAAAAAGTGTGACACACTGACATTCACATTTATTTATATAGATTACTAGTTTTACTCCATCTTATTATTGTTGTTTTTTAGATGAAGCATTTTCACTATTATTATTTTGTAACTAATTTTACTACATGGTGTTGCTTTTTAATTGATTATTGTTGAACTTAATTTTCCTCTTCAAATTTTTGTTGGAGAGAAGAAACACAGGCAATAATTATAAGTAAAAATGATGCACTAAAATAAGTAATCAAGTAATCGTTTTAAGTTCTCTGGATAACAGTGCCTTATTATTATTAGTACTGTAAAAAGAATTATTATAACAGGTTACTAGTATTGTTCATTGCTAATTTTATACTTTTTGACTTATACATGGTGATTGTTTAAAAATTATCAAATATAAATTATTTATTTTATAATCTCATTAGCAGTGCTTATTAATTGTGTTATTTTGAAATAATAAACAAGTGGTATATTTATTTAAATAGTAAAAAAAAAATTATAAGGAATATTGTTCATCATGATTTTTTACATTACTGTTGTTTTGATGTAATACACAGACAATGTTGGCTAATTTTTCTCATGAATATAGTACCTAAAAACTATGAATTCAAGCACAGTATGACATTGGTGGCAAGGTCTCATTTTACAGTTGAAATGGCTGGATGTGACCATCAGTTCTTTGCTAACAGTTTCTTTTATCACACTTCTTGCTTGTGGAACTCTCTTCTGGCTTCTTATTTTCCAGTCAACTTTGATCTTAAAAAAAATTAAATGTAATGTTAATTGTGAGAGTTACCTCCTCTTTAATTTCCTAATTTTTGAAACTGCTACTTTGGGATGCTCTCCATATATTATATAAACTCAGTGACACTTTACCTCATTCTCTTTTCTTCTCATTTTTCAGCTGATATGACACAATGTAAATTTTTTGTGAAGATTTGTTTTCCCCTTTGTGGGGGTGGGGAGTGCTTTGCATTTCCTTCAGGAAACACGCATGAACATTACACACACATGTACATATTAACATTCACTACACATACTTTGACCATAAACTTTCTACAAACATTCACTCACGCATACTTTGAAACACAAATGCTCTCTGTTCATTCATACACACTCATTATCGTTTGTGTTAATTGTAACCCTTATTGTATGTCAATACACATATACCTGTTTGTACACATCTATATATTGTTTTCTTCACATTTCCTTAGGTGGAATTGTACATACTTCGAGCCCACCATGTTTGTAGTGGGCTATTTCAGGAGATACATGTGTTTTTCTCACAATGCGTACAAACGGCCTGCTACACAATTGTTATCATCTGTCTTCTTAATTTCTGTTTTTCTTTTTATTGTTTTTGCACCTTAATAATGTTTTTCTTTTTCTCATATTGTTTCACACTCAGTAACTCCTTACATCTTAGTGACTTTGTTGTTTTACCTGGATGAAATGATTAAATAATAGAAATAAATATTAAATTATTAGCAAACTTATACTTAGTATATTTGGTAAAAATGATAACCTATAAGTATTTATCTTTAGTGCTACGAGACAATCATTATGATTCTTTCAGGCTCCAGATATAGCAGTGAATTCTTTTTATAAATGTAATCATTATTCATATCACTCCCAGAAGAAAGATTGATTAGAAAGAGTGTCCTAGCAGGTTTCATCTTCACCTTAGATAAAATTTTAAGTGGTACAATGTCTTGACAAAGCTTTGGGTATGCCACGTTGGGAAGTAGATGGTTGATGGGCAGAATTCCATCAGCTAACATGAACGTCATTACACCTGTCAGGGAGGAAGAATATGCCAAGAATTGTACCTGTAGTCAGCACATCCTGTAGTTGTGATACTTTTTCTACCTCCATCAATAAGAGATTTCCATCAATGAAGTAACAGTTTTGAGTCACAAAAATGAGGTCAAATTGGATTTGGTAGGGTAGGTTATTTATAAATATCTACTTAGAAAGACAATGATATAGAGCACACAGTAAGAACTGTACTCACTACAGTAGTAATGGTCCACAGAAATGCACCCAGAAATTTTATTTTAGAGTAGTGTGGAAAGCATTTTCCTGATGATAGCTGGCATCCTCAGAAAAGGTAACAAGAATCTATTCAGGCATGAATAATGGATAAAAATGAAAGCAAAATTAAAGACTTGTTTTGATATCATTCAAGAATATTTTTTTCCAAATAACAAGTGTTTTAACAGTGGAAAGACAATGCAACATGTGAATTACAATTTAGAGATTTGAAAACCAAACAAGTCCAAAAATTTAAATATCTATGAAGTCTTTTAATGGATAATAGAAATTGCAACACTGAAATTCAAAGGTTCATTGAATTAGTGATAGATGCATTCCAAAAGCTAAGAAAAGTATTAAGAAACAAGAAAATTTCATTAAAAACAAAGAAAAGAGTACTGAACTGTTATGTAATGTCAGTCCTACTCTATGGCAGTGAATGCTGGGCAATCTCTTCACAGATGGAGAAAAACTTGAAGCAATAGAAATGTAGTTCTACAGAAAGATGCTGAGGATACCATGAACCAAATGGAAGCAGAAAAGATATTTATACATAGCATCAAAAAAAGATAGTTGAAATTTCTAGGGCACATAATAAGGAAAGAGGGCTTAGAAAATTTGATACTCACAGGACAGATTGAAGACAAGAGGAATAGCATAAAACAGTGCACAACCTACCTGATGAGCTTGTCTAATTGATTGGCAGAACAGGGATTATGAGCAATAGCAAAAAGACAAAATTTATTAAGAGCTGCAAAAGACAGGAAATTGTGGAGAGCCATGATCACCCAAGAATACCATTTCTGGTTTCAAGATATACAATTAAACAGAAATCCAGAGATTGTATGTCTATTAAAATGTTATATTATCCACCATAGTAAAAATTCAGTAAATACATCAAATAAAATTTGATTGGTTAAAAATTTGTGCTCAGCCTCATTTTGAAGTTGAATTTCGAGTTACTGCTACTTTTCTATCATAAATTCTTAATTTTCCACACACATGCACACATATATATATAAGAGTGAACATTGAAGTCAACACTCAGAGATGACAGACTATTTCATGCTAAATGCAATCATCAGGCCACGTGTGTTGGGTTTTTTTCAACTATATATATATATGGGTCAGTGGTGTATTTTGGGTAGTCTATTCTAACAGCTATTTTGGCAGGAGTGGTTTGTTAATTTGTTTATTTATTTGGATTAATTAATTTACTTCTTTTTTCTTATTTATTATTATTTTATATATTTTTCTTTTTTCTTTTTGGTTTTTGATTTTTTAAGTAATGTAGTAAAAATTTTGAGATAAGTTCTGATTGTTTATATGGTAGTTTGTTTTGGTGTGGGAAGGTAAGTATAACTATTTGTTCATCCTATTTGTGATCAGCCTCATTTTGAAGTTTTTACAATCCAAAATATTCTTCAGTTTTCAATAACTTATGAAGGGTTGATAACCCATAAAAATGATTTTACTATATAGAAATGAAACAAATTATTTTACTATATAGAAATGTATTGCAAAAGATTTTACTATTTAAATGCATTGTAATAATTTTATTATGGAAATATGCTGCAATGATTTTACTAGAGGAATGATAGAGCAAGTGATATTTTTATTCAAATATACTGCAAGTGATTTTTTGGGACAAAGTTATCACAAATGAATTCATGACAGAAATGCTTTGTGAATGATTTTGCTATGGAACTGCATTGCTAATGATTTTACTGAGGAAATCTGTTGCAAATGATTGTACTGGGGAAATCTGTTGCAAACAATTTTACTGGGGAAATTCATTGCCATTATTATACCAGGATGGGGGAATCTATTACAAATGTTTATATCAAAGGAATAAATTGCAAGTCAGTTTTTTTTTTCATATGAATGCATTGTAAATGGTTTTTCTTATTGGACATCATTGCAAATGAATTTAAAATAGATATTGTACATTATTCTAATATAGAAATGATTTGCAAATTAATTTAGTGTAGGACTTCTAAGATTATTTGAACACTGTTGGAAAAAAAAAATGATGATGAGGGGGGAGGTCAAAAAGTGCAGTGTGATGCTCACTGGCAGGCCAGCTATTTTTCTTCTTCAGTCACCTCAAGGAAATGGATTGCGTGGCTCCCTTTCTCAGCCGTTACACTGGGCAGTTGTGAAACAGACATCAACTCAACTGCGCATACTTCAACTTCCTCTTTGTCTGTCTGTCAATCTGTATGTCCAACTCTAACACATGCAGTCTGCTGAATGACTTGTTGCTCTTGGTGCTGCTGGCATCCTGCTTTTTATGCTATTCCAAGACGGCCAAAATTTGCATGTGTACAAATATTGTCTCGTTTTGGACGAGATAGGTGTGCATAAATTGTGTCTTCAATAGCAGCCATATTTCTTTTTTGTCATCACTTTGCAGGCAAGACACGTTCACACTCGTTTCGAATTCCGAGGTAAGTCTTTCGTTAGAGACGCCTTGTAACAAGTATTGAAAAAAGTTTCGATAAGTCAAAATTCCAGATAATTGGTTATCTTAAATTATTTAAAAAGAATGAAAAAAAAAAAGTCATTTTCTGAAAGAAATTTAACATTTATATCATTAGATAATATTTTCAAAAGCTTTCTTCAAAATTTTGTCCAGTTTATTTTTATGAAAAGAGTGCATCAGACTTTTGTTTTTTTCTGACTGGCCTCATATTTTTCTGCTGCTACTTCCTAAAGCTAGATTAAAGTAGATATCTTTGTAAGAAGAGCTTCTAGTTGAATGTGGAACTTTATCAAACAAATATCGCTGACTGTGGATTTCCTTATATTTTGCCATGATCTCTGCTTTTGGGATTATCTCACACATGAAGTCACAAACATTTGATTTCTTCTCAACATATAATATTACCCATTTTCTTTTTATTCAAGGACATTTCTGTTTAAAGCGTAAGATCACTAAGTATAGCAAAACAAAACAAGACTACTGGAAAATTGAGTTACAGATAATCAAGGGAGTACTGTATATGCCTTTTTTTCACATTGTCAAGAATTAAAATAACTTCAAAGTATAAAAGAAAAACAAGACTGGTGTAGCATGTCTTCTTGTAACATTCTCCAGCAGCTCAGCGATTCTCTGCTTAAGTTCCTCTAGGCTTGTAGGAAGAAATGGATATAAGACCTGTCCTTTGACATAGGCCCATAGAAAAAATATCACAAGGTGCACTGGCACACCCAATCTGTGTTTCTGGTAGATTCTCATTGAAATAAGTTTGCACAGTCGACCTTGTCAGTTTTTACACATTTTGTTAAAATTTGAGATCATTCGAGCAAGTAGACTACAAAATGTTAATTTTTTAGCGACACCCTGTATATAATATAACCTACCTCATTGCTGAAATAGCAAAATTATTTCTCATCAGCATCAGAAGTTGAGGTTTTAGTACAGGCAAAAGCCAAAATTTTAAATACTGATTTTCTAGGCAACCAGACTCTCCTCAATTGATAAAATGGAATAAAACAACCTCCCCATTCTATTATTTGACTTTTTGCTTTATAATGGATAAATTTCAAGAATTGTGATCTCTGATGCCAGTGATTGGTGTGTGAATATTAGTTTATCACAAGAAGTTTAAATGTTGATTTTTTTTTTTGGCTGGCCTTGCTTAATGGTAAGATTAACGAAACAATATTCTTACCTCAATCACCCAATTTATATGGGCTTGTTCCAGACTAAACTAAATTTTGTAAATATTTAATGTGGTCTGCCTCACTGCTGAAATTGTAACTTATTTCCAAAACTAGTGCTGGAAGTTGATGTTTTAACATAGGTAAAAATGAGTATTTAGAATCTTGATTTTCTAGGCAGGTAGACTCTCTTAAATAGATAAACTGGAATAACACAACCCCACCCCTCTGTTCTGTTATTGGCTTTTTACTGTACAATACATAAATTTCAAGAATTGTGATAACCATTTCCAAAGGTTGGTGTCTGAACCTTCATTTATTGCAAGAAGTATAGGTAGACCTGCCCAGTTTGAAAATTGATCTAACACAATCTTCTTTCTCTTTTTGCCTTCTGTTTACTAAGCTTTGTAAAACACAAATCAAACATCAAAAGTATAAAGAATGGAAAAAAAATGTGGATGGCCCAGCCACAGAAGTGCGCAAAAGATTTGTCTGAAATATTAAAATGTGATCAAAGTTTAGTAAAAAAATTTGACTGAAGATTATCCTAATTTCTCTATTTTTCAGAGTCATTATTTTTATTTTTTGTATTTTTCTTTGTCACACAATTTGAAGTGTTTGTGTTTATCTGATATCGATCAGATAATGACTAGACTAATGAGAATGTTGATAAAATGTAGTTTCCTATAAATCAGCCAATCATCTGTCATCTTTTTGCTTTCTCATTCAAGTAGGTGTTTTTTTTCATGTTGCTTTTCATCTGATTGAAGCTGCCTTTTTATTGCAATGTCATGATAAATATCATCTTCATCCTCCAAAGAATTTGCTGCAAGTAGTTGTCTGCCATTTCAGAGATTTTATTTTTGTTTTATACTACATGTATTTTGTACTCACACACTCAAAGACACACACAATATGTTTACAGACACAATCTTGAATATCTTTACAGGTCTGAGAAAATACACACACACACACACACACACATATATATTATAAAACAAAATGAAAGAAAAATACAGAAAAACAAAATTCTGAAAGACGATGGATATAAGAGCCCAAATGTTTCAGAAATATCCATCGACTTTTGTGTTAAATTGTTATCTTCAATGTTAATATGTTTAAATGAAAATGTCCATGAAGATGGTCTTAAATAGACCAAACGTCCATGGATTTTATTTTAACATTAATAATGCATATTCAGAATTTTGTTTTTTTCTGTATTTTTCTTTCATACTGTCGGATTTATATCCATATATTTGCTTACATATATATATATATAATTAACAAATTGGAGACTTCAGAAAGCCATGATAATTTTATTTTGTGAAATTGATAATTCACTTGACAAGACACCAATAGTGTTGAAACAAAATGGCTATTTTTGTAGTGATGTATAGAGTGCGATGGGTAAATTGTCGCCATTTTATATTTTTAATTTTGTGCATGTGTGTTGTTTGTTTTTGCTTTTGTCAACTGCACGGTATAATAATGTGAGCTGGGCACCTTCTGTGAAAAAAAGTGCACCATGACGCAATTCATTCCACCAGAAATTTGGAAACGGCATGCTGTAGTTGGCATTCATGCTGGAAGCTCCAATACAAACATTTCAGAGTGTTTGGGTGTCAATCTGTGGACAGTAAAGAGGATTCTGAAAAAGTTGGATGAGTTTAATGGTGATTACAAAGTTACGGCAACTCAGAAAACTCACTTTGATTGTTCTGATATGAAAAAAACTTGTTGGTGAGGGCCTCAGACCCAACACAGAGACCTACATCAAGTGCCTTGCAGTGATAGTGCTTCCCTGGGTCAAGAGGGTGACTGCTGGAAGACCCTATGTCTGGCCACAGGTCTCTGCACCATGTCACACAAGCAGGAGAAGCTAGTCATGGTTGTTACACAATTTCTGCAACCGTATCAACCCTGACATCTGGCCATCTAACTCCCCAGACTGCAACCCCTTGATTATTATGTTTGGGGCACAGTTGAGTGAGAGACCAACAAAACTCTTTGTAACACCAAAGATGAATGGAAGGTAAGGATTATGGCAGCATTGACCAACTTAAACAAGGAAACTCTCCAGAAGAGTTGCAGGAGATTCCTAAGTTGTCTGGAAGCCGTGGTTGAAACCAATTATAATTTTATTGAATAAATTTCCTCTTTAGTATTTCTGTGTAATTTTGGTAAATATATCTGTTAAAATGAAATGTCAGTTTTATTTTCGTTTTTGTGTAACTTGCATAACAATTTATCCATCATACTCTGTATGCGTGTATAATATATATATATATATATATATTTATTTATTATCATTTCACCCCAAGCAACGCAATAATGCAACTAAGATAGGGGGGATTACTGGGAGTGAAAGAGGAGAAGAAGACATTAATAAGAAAGGACAATAAAAGAACAGGATTCAGGAAGCAGCAACTTATATGAATTTGTTTACTTAGCAGTTGAAAAAATTCTACTCAGATTTTTATGCAATCACATGAATTCTTCAGGAGATCTGGTGGTGAACTCAAATCTCCTGAAGATAGGATGAAATTCCATAAAACTCGGGGTAGAAATTTTCACCTGCCAGGTGAACAAATTTTTGTTTATTTGCTTTCATCATTGATCGTTTATTTGCTTTCATCTCTTGATATGAAGCATTCTGATTTAGACTGCTTATCTTTCAGAAATATATCCTGGTTGATCAATTCTGAGCGAAATACAATCATTGTTTTTTATATACGAGGAGATGCTATAAAGTTATTTTCGCAGTCAACAAGCTCTTTAAAAAAAAAACAATTATCTAGTTTGGTCATATTTTTGGAAATGATTCATACCAAGATCTTTTCATTATCCTTTCATGTAAGTTTTTTTTTTTTATTTATCTATGAACTATTGTTGCTCTATTTTTTTTTTTTATATCGAGCACATATTCTTATTTATTTTTGTAATCATTTCACTTCAAGCAAATCAAGGTCAAAATGTCACTAAGTCACAAAGGGGGGGTTTACAGATAGTGAAAGTGAGAGAAAAGAGTGAGTATAGGGAGGATTGAGGAAAGGACAAAAAATGAACAGGATTCAAGATGATGGTAGTTGACATTGTATTTGAATTTTTGTAGATTAATAATCAGTGAAGGAAGTAAATGGAAGTGAGTTCCAAAGACAGATAGTGCAAGAAAAGTAAGTTTGAGTGGAAGTGGTGATTGCATTTAACTATTTCAACAGTAAAAGTGTGGGACCTAGATGCCAATCTAGTAGTACACTTAAATTCATGTAGTCGTGGCATCATGGAAAAAAGCTTGTCAGAGCAGTTGTTATGAAAATATTTGTAAGAAAAGACAGATGTCACACTGCGTCAATGAGAAAGTGACTGAAGTCAAGATGCCAAGTCAGGATTAATTATATTTCAAATCCTTCTTTGGATTTTGTCAAGAATCTTGAGATGAATAGCAGGTGCACCAGACCAGATATGGCAACAGTATTCAATGCATGGACGAATGGTAGATTTGTAAACGTGTAACATGAACTCTAATGAGAAAACTGTCCTGGCATGACACAGTGACCCAACTTTCCTTGCAGTGGATACAGCTATTGATTCGATGTAGTCATTTCACTTCATGTCCATTGAAAACGTGATGCCAAGAAGACACGGTGTGTTGTTCTCCAGGAGTCTACCATCAGCCATGCTGATGACAGGCTGAAAAGTTTCTCTATGGTTAAATGAGAGTAGTTTTGTTTTGAAGGCGTTAAAATAGCGATTGACGTTGCATTTAAATTTTTGAAGATTGTAATTATCAGGGAAGCAAGTAAATGGAAGAGAGTTCCACAGGTGGGAAGTGTGAGAAAACAAACTGTTGGACTAGAAATGGTGGTTGCATTTAGCTGTTTCAACAGTAAAAGGGTGGGACCTAGACACAAATCAAGTAGTACGCTGAAATTCATATAGTTAGGGCATCAGGGGAAAAAAGCTTGTCAGAGCAGTTACCATGAAAATATTTATAGAGAAGACACGCTACGCCGGTGAGAAAGTGACTGAAGTTAAGATGCCAAGTCAGCATCGATTACATTACAGATCCTTGTTTGGATGTTTTTAAGAACCTAGAGATGAATAGCAGGAGCACTAGACCAGATATGGCAGCAATATTCAACACACTGACAAATGTTAGATTTGTAAATGTGCAAGATGGATTCTGATAAGAAAGATTTTCTGGCACAACGCAGTGATCCAACTTTTCTTGCACTAGTGGAGTTCATTTGCAAAACTCTGGTCATCTTTAGATGCTCTAAACCCCAGTAATTTACTGCCTGATGTGTTTTGTTAGATATATGTTGGCATTATTATAGATAGATGTCAGTGTTTTTTAACAGGTTGCACAAACCACTGCAAACCTGATCCTCAAACCATCACAATTGTGCTTTCTTTTGTAAAAAACAGGCCAACTGTTGGCCCAAATGTAAACTTGGAACAATTGGAAATCATACCATTAGCATGCTTGCCACTTGCTAAAAACCATAAATAAACTGTCTTGTGTTTGGCTTATGTACCATGTCCCTTCAGAATGTAGGCGATCATGACTCTTCACCATTTCCTCTCCTTTATAGCTCTTAAAAGATTTTTCTTTTTGTTATCTCTCCTAAACCTTATTCCACTATCCATTTAATCAAGCACACTAAAGAGGATATGCATTGTTTTTCTCTGTTCCTCAATCTCTCCTGAGAGTATCAGATTTTCCAAGACCTCTTTCCTCATTACTTCAACTGCCTCTTTCTGATGTTAAGTATAAGTTTCCTTTTTGTTTTCATTTTTCTAAAACTTTGTTGTTGCTCACATGTTTGGTCCATGGTATTCTCAGTACCCTTCTGTAGAACCACATTTCTGTTGCTTCAAGTCTCTTCTTCATATTGAGCAGATTGTCCTGAATTCACTGCTGTATAGGAGGACAAATATGTAACACTTCAATATGCTTTTTTTTTAATTCTAAGGAAGTTTTTCTGTTTTCTTAAGTATAGCAAAGCATTTGCAAAGGCATCAGAAACACTGCCAAATACTTATTGGCTGTTTCCATTGTCTGCCACAACAAACACATACTTATCATATCTGTTTTTCTTTGCTTTTGCCAGTTCCTCCTTACCCATAACACCTATATCCTGAGACTTTTAGCCAATACCTGAAACCATGGATAGTACTGATATACTTTCTTTTTTCATCTGTGCCATTTATAAAGTTGAATTTTGTATAAATTTTGAAACTCTTACACAATGATTTATTTGAACTCTTCGTCTTGATTATTCCAGCCACAATGTTTCAAGATGCATTGGCCTTCTTCAGGTCTACTACCCAACAGAACAATAGGCTGGTGGAGAAAAGCAATTGTTAAGTGGATCTAGTTACCCTGGAGTTGGGAATAGCACTGAAGATTATGTACACTGATTTAGTAGTAAAAAATGATTTCACAAGGGCCAATTTAATTAGAAAGAATTAACTGATACAAGACATCCTGTAGCATTGACAGTGGAATGAAAACAATCAACTCTCTGTGGATTACTTTTAAAGGAAGTGTATTTTTCAAAGTGTCCAGAAAGCTACTATAATAACCAGATGAATAAGTAATGAACATATTCAATAAAAACTCTTGAGATAAAGTGACACTGAACACATTCTTCTAACATTTGACCAATACGACGATTACTAATAGAGGTATTGCTCCTTGTTGGTTTAAAAGCATTGGTAAACAAAATTTAGACATGTAAATAATGGGTCATCATTGTGTGTAAAGTTTAAAGGAATTGGAATAACTTTTTAAAAGGCACTAAATAAAAAGAAAACGATTATTATTTTATTCAGTTGTAGAAAGTATAATTGGTTATCTCCCCCTTTTTAATGCTAACTGAAAATAACTTAGAAACTTGAAATATATAGTGACCACTCTATTCAAGGCCTGAGGGCCACTCAAGGTAGAGGGTTACAGAGTAAGAGGCACAGTTTATGTGGATATGTGTGGAAGATAATGGTTAATCCTAGACTTGAACAAGTTAAGATTGTAGTGATTACGGAAATCATCCTCTTGGGAGTCATTTTCACAAGGAAGTGGTCTGTGGGAAGAAGCTGCCTGAGTGGAAATTCTCAACAATGGCATACAGAAGGATTGAGGGTAGTTCACTACAATGTGTGGGGTATGGTGGGTCTTAGATGTGAAGGTTAGGACTGGTGAAAGTAAAGAATAGAGTTCATCTAAGAAAAATATTTAGTCATTATGTAGGTTTTGAAATGTCTTTTTTCACTGTGCATTACAATTCTACATTTGTTCGTCATGGTGTGATTCTTTCAAAGAGAATCTGCTTCCTGCAATAAAAATAACCTGAGCAATGCTGTTAGTTGAACCAAAGCAGTTGCATCATGGGAAATACAAAGAAAGAATTTTAGATATTCAAGGAAAGGTATCTTTTTTTTTTCTTAATCATTTGTTTATTATTTTGCTGAAGGTGAAGCATTAGCCAAGTTTTTGTTTTTTTTATCGTTATTGCTAAGGTTAGGCACTTTCTTGGTGCTTTGGTTTTGTTCTTTGAATATTGTTCTTGAAAAAAAAATAAATGGATATAAAAATGTATAAATAAATAGAAGAAAAAATAGTTTCATAAATCCTATATAATAAATGCAAAAATGTCTGTGTGTCACACTTTTTCAATTAAAGGGACACAGCTCTCTAACTCACTGTTGTAATGGAATGTCCCACACTCCCTATTGCCTATGTGGACTGACTATATCAGTAGCTATATATAGTGAGCATCGGATATACCTGGGGGCTAATTACTAGCCTGCCACCTGATTCCCTGTCTTTCAGTAGTGTATTCTCTTTTACAATAAACCTCTCATCTACACGTGTGTTGCTGTTCCTTCACTTGAGTACCACCTTTGTTTGTTTGTAATCTCTTTAAGGATGCAACATTCTCAAACTTTCAATTATCTCACCTTCTTTACATTTGGATTCATGCTCAAAGACTCAACCTGAAAACAAACATGAGAGTTATAATCACATGTGACCTTGAAACAAGAAGCTTAGCAATGGAACCATCAAAATGGACCAAAATTGAGATATTTCACTCCCAAATTGTTGTGGAGTTTCAGTCTCAAGTATCCAAGACTTGATTAACCATGTTTATCCAAACATTAAACACCATTTCCTGGATTCAAACTGGCTTTGTGAGATCACCATATTAGCTCCCAAAAATCAAACTGTGGATAGCAACAACTGGAAATTTCTCCAAAAAATTCCACAAAAAAGCATGAAATGCTTTTCCATTGACACTGTGGTTGAACAAGAGCAGGCAGTGAATTATCTAACAGAGTTCCTGAACTCATTGAATCATTTCTGGAATGCCATCACACAAGCTGGAACTAAAAGAAAATGTCCCAGTTATGCTATTGAGAAATCTAGATCCTCCAAAGCTTTGTAGTGAAAAAGGTTAATTGTCAAGAAGATGCTTCCTTATCTCTTGGAGGCATAGATTGTTACTGGTTCAGGAAAGAAGGAAAGAATATAAATTCCAAGAATCCCTTTAATTCCTTCAGAGCATCCTTTTCAGTTCAAATGACCAGTTTCCAGTGAGAGTGAGCTATATAATGTCAATCAATAAGTCCCAAAGAAAGTAACTGGACTTCATCTGATGGAACTCTGCTTTTCTCATGGCCAGCTCTATGTTGGTTGTTCAAGGGTTGGGGATGGAAACAAGCTATTTGTTTTGACCCTGAATAGGAAAACCAAAAATGTTTATCAAGCAGCTTTGCAATAAGTTCCAAATAGACAAATTATATCATTGTTTTGATGAAAAGCATTAATTGTTTGAAAAATATTGTTCAAGTTTAATAAAAGTTTAATAAAATTTAATATGTACTTAATGCTTGAAGTGTCATGTATGGCCCAAAGGCCCAATTAAGAGCTCTCCACGGGAACTAGCATAAATGCATTTTTTTTTTTAGCTAGTAGTACATATATTTGATGTTTTAATAAAAGAGAAAAAGTTATTCAAATTTATCCTTAATTGACTTTCAAAAAACAAAAACAAATCCTGCTACCATTTGATTTCCAAAGGTTGTGGTTCTTCTTTGTGTGCCATGTCCCTTCAGAATGTAGGTGATCATGGCTCTCCACAATTTTCTGTCCATTGCAGCCCTAAATAAATTCTGTCTTCTTATTTCTAAACACTGTTCCACCATCCATTTTCTCAAGCTCATCATGTATGTTTTCCTCTTGCCTTTAATCTGTCCTGTGAGTAATAAATTTTTGGAAATCTGTTCCAATCAAGAAAATGGATACAATAAAATAATAGGGTTCAGGATGACAGAAGATGGTGACTGGCATTGCATTTGCATTTTTGAAGATTTTAGGTGGGAGGGAAACAAAAAATCGAAAGGATGTTCCACAGGCGAAAAGTTTGAGAAAAGAAATAATTAGAATAGAACAGACAGTTGCATTTATCAGTAAAATGGTTAGACCTAGTTACCAATTTTGTAGTATTCTTAAATTCTTAAATTTAATATTTTGAAAACTTACCAATATTTTTCCTTCAACTTAATTTACTTCTATTTATAAAAACATGTTGCAAAATAAAATCTTTATCATTTATTATGATGAAGTCCCTAGGGGGAAAATGCACACTGGTAATTAAATGTTTTCCTTTTGTCTTTTATATATATTGATATATGTGTGTGTGTGTGTGTGAGTGAGAGTATGTGTAATAGTTACAATATCTCATCTCGGAAATATAGGTAGATAATAACAATACCTAAAACAAACCCTCTTGAAAATGGCTAAAGAAGTGGTCGAAATGTTTGGAATAATGGGCAATATCAACAATTAATTCCACCAAAGGAATGCTAAAATCTCTAAAACTTTAAATGCAATGCCAATTGCTATTTTCTGTCTTCCTGAACCCTGTTCCTTTTTTTTTTTTTTTGCCATCTTGGGTATGACGATAAACTACGTCCAACAGGAGGAACATGGAATTGCTGGTATTCCCAGATCCACCCTGACTGTTAGGATACCAGCTTTGGGCAAAGAGTTAAACCCCAATGCAACTTTCTGTTCTATTCTAATAGTATACACACATACATATGAGTCTATATATGTATATTTATGTATAAACCAGTGTTTGTCTGTTTCTATCACT
>CAHIKZ030001624.1:0-60000 GCA_903632075.3 Acanthosepion pharaonis | reverse complement strand
TTTGAATATAAATATACTATCCTACTATAATTTTGGTTGATCCTTTTATGGTAAATGGTATATTAGTAAATATTACATTTATGTTGAAGGTAAATGACTATGGGATGTACATGTAATGTATGGCTGTTGGTGTGGAAAGTTCAAATACAGGCAAAGCTGTTGCATTCACTTTCACTCCGATACCCTTGGAAACTGAAATCAAGAAAATACAAATTTTAAGCAAAATAGTCACAATATATTGAAAGATAGGGTGGTAGTACCTGTTAGGGTCCCAGTTATGGGCAAATAGTTAACCCCCAAACTGGGGTCAAAACACTATGAAAGTGTAAAAATAGGTTTTAATACCAGAAATACTTTGTAAAAAAAATTATAACCAGCAATAATTTTTTGAAGGAAAAATTTTTATCAGCAATACTTTAAAAAAAAAAGAAAAGAAAAATTACCAGCAATACAAACAGCTATACATTATTTGAAAAAAATATTACCAGCTACACAATTTTGAAAAAAAAAAAAATACCAGTTATACATTTTTTTGAATGAAAAATATTCCCAGAAATAGATTTTTGAAGAAAAAAATATTCCCAGAAATAGATTTTTGAAGAAAGACATTACCAGCAATACATTTTTTGAAAAAAAAAAAACAATATTACCAGCAATAAAAATTGTTGGCATTAAATAATCCATTGAGGCTGATATGCTGTAAAACAAACCAAACCAAACTCACTAGCCCTCTTGTGTCTTAGTGGTTTTACTGCCTTACATGGGGTGAAATGATAACAAAAACCACATGTGGCACTCTGTCATCAGTGATAATATTATACCAAGACTTTAGTATTTTTAATCATATTGGGAACCTTATCTCCAAGATGCTTCTATTCATGGTCTTTTGTTTGGAAAATTATTACAGTATCTTTAATGAAAAATTACTTTGGTCTTTTTTTTTTTTATTAGTGTGGCCTGCCTTATGATGTGCTGTAATTCATGTAACCCATTGTTTGAAAATGGTTGCTCATGCCTAGTTAAGAATTATTCCAAGACAATATGGGTTAAATACTTCTGGCTAACACATAGGTGCAGGAAATACAATATTTTGTATTTTTTTTTATCTTTAATTTTCTCTTAATATACCTCAAATTGTCTTAATTAGTGTTCTCTTAGACTTCTTCAGATCTTTAAGATTTCTTATTTATCTTCTTTCTCTCAGTTCCGTTTGTTTGTTTAATGGCATATAAACTCTTTATGGGTCATTTAATGCTGAAATTTATATTCTTGGGAGCATTATTAATTTCATTTACAAATATGTATTCTTGTTAATTTCTTTTTTCAATAATGTATTTCTGGTGTTATTTTTACTATGAAAATGTATTGCTAGTATTTTTACTATAAAAATGTATTTTTATGTAGTCATAGTGTTTTGACCTGAATTTGGGGGTTAACCATTTGCTTATAGTTGAGACCTTAACAGGTGCTACCAACCAAGGTTAGGGTGGACCTGGGAATAGCAATTAAGATGTGGTTCCATGCTCCTCGAAACCTCCTGATCAGGTGCTTTGCCGGATGTAGTTTAGAATTGTACCCAGGACAGTCTCTCATTTCTGCTTTTAATTCTCAGTTTCTCTTTTTATAGCAACTTTAGGAAAAAAGCTGTGAATTAAGAACCGATTGAATGGTAGGGAGGTTACTAATAACTACATTTTGTTATAAAGGGTGTGTCATTAAGATGGATCAAAGTCAGTAGTAAATAAATCCATGTTATTAGTGAAAATTTATTTCTCTATTGGATCATGTTATTTAAGTCATGGCAATTATGTGTAAAAAAAATAATATTGCCCAAATATCCATCAAGGCTTCAGCAACACACCTCTACTCGATGGTCAAAATTTTTGATGACGTCTCTGCATAGTTGCTACTCAATCTCACCAATATGCCTTATTAGCTCATCTTTCAGCTGTTGAATTGTCGTTAGCTTGTTGGCATAAATCTTACTTTTGAGATGACCCCAAAAGAAGAAATCTAAATGTGTCAAGTCACACAATCATGGCGGCCAATTGACTTCACTTTTTCGAGAGATAATACAACCTGGAAACTTCTCATTACATTTCTGTTTGAACGTCCGTTTTCATAATAGACTTCGATAACTTTAAAACATTGCTTGATTTTTAATCTTTCCATGGTTGAAATTGCCAAAGACTTAAGTTGTTAAATGTGAAAAAAAATCAAAAAAATCATTAGATGCTTAAACTTAATTCGCATTTAAAACTGTTCCAAGTTATTGGAACACCCTTTATAAACCATAGCAAAAGTACCCAGCATGCAAAGGGAGAGGCTCTATATGCAACAAGGAAATGAACAGATCAATACAAAACAAAATGCTTTATTTCATAAATGTTAAAATCACTAGCTCTTGTTAAGCTGGTTTCCCTATTACGGTAGTCTACAGTCATCATCCGTCACGTTATGATTAAACCTGCCTTTATATCTGCATTCCCTCTCAGGCATGTTCTGCTGGAGCCTCTCTCTCTCAGTAGGCGTTTTGCTTATGGCATCCAAATCCATTGGAAAAGGGTTAAAATAAGAATGAAAAATGTCTATTTTAAAAAATGGTGAACATCCCATTCTTTAGCATGCTGTTAACATATCATTAAGTAAATCTTGGAGCCTGAAGAAATTTTTTTAGAATCAGCATGAATCCTATACTGACAGCTCAAGTGGATAATTTTTTATATATTCACATAAAGCTAAATTTTTGTCTGTGTGTCCCCACCTTACATCAGTAGAACAAAAGAGCCCATGCTGCTTACATAGATATAACAATATATTAAGAAATGACGGTTCCGTATAGGATGCAGGTTCGAATCCTGTCAAAGGATGAATATTTTCTATGAAAATTTCTCGGACGTTCAGGCCGGTAAATGTTATTTAATACTGTTTATTATAAACAGAGCATTTACTTAAATACTTGTATCTATAAAAAAGAACGTTAAACATAAAAATGTCTTTAATAAATATATATAACAATACATATATCTTTTATATAAAAATAATAATGTATGGATACACATTTCCAAGTATAAGTGTCCACTAGGGCAGCTAGTCAATCCCTGTTGCAGACGCCTGCTCAGGCACATTTGTTTTTGTTCAACATCCAAAGATAGGTGAAACCATAACAGGTACTACCACCCCATGTGCAAATAGTTAACCCCCAAACTAGAGTCAAAACACTATGAAAGTGTAAAAATAGGTTTTAATACCAGCAGTACATTTTTGGAAAAAATATTACCAGCAATACATTTTTTTTTAAAAATTATTACCAGCAATATATTATTACCAGTGATACATTTTTGGAAAAGAAAATATTACTGGCAGTACAATTTTGAAAAAAAAAAAAAATATATATATATATATATATATATATACCATATATATATATAATTAAAAATAAAATCTTGTCAAAATTAAAAACCCATTGAGGTTGATATACTGTAAAACAAAACAAGCTAAAGCCACAGAGTCCACCTGTGGTTTATACTGCAACTATGCTTAGCAGACCATAGTTACAGTCTCTGGGACAGGAGGCATCATCTGGTGTGATGAAAACTACTCAAACTCTCGGTCATGATGACTTGTGACTTTGTGCTGGTGCAACCATCAGTCAACAGTTCCATCTGCTCAACTTTACTGACAAGTCATGAATCAACTCATAATGTCACCTACCTGACAAATTGATTACATTAAGATTTGAACTTGTGTCTCATGGTCAGAAAGTGAAAGTCCTAACTACCTGGCAATGCACCTATCATCTTTTATATTATTAAAAAATGACATTTAAAACATAAGCAGTAACATTTAATCTGCATAAAAATCTTTGAGGGCATATTTTAATAAATTTATCATCCATTATTTATTTTTAATTAAAATTGCCATATATAAGCAAGATTTGTTTAATAAAGTTATCTTTTGTTTTAATTCAGGATTTGTATTGAAAGAATTAATATCTGCTTTGTGAAAATTCAGTTGTAAGACAACCTACAACATTTATAATAATAAGAATTGTTATCATCTGATATACCAACATTACTACAATTTAGTCAAATTGAGCCAAATTATTTTATGGATTTTTTTTGCAACATGTTCAAGTGTGTCGGAAAGTCTAACAGTATTTAGTGTTGTTGTAGTTATCACTCACATTTTTTGTCAAGATTTACAAACTCATCATTTCATTCTATTTTGCAAACCAATCAATGAAATTTAAATTTGAGCTGGTTTGTTTGGGAAAATACATTGACAAACACCAAGATTTGCAGCTTAATAATTAATTTAATTTTATAGGACTTCATGGAAAACAATATTTTTTAAGAAAATTTATTTTTTTTCCTTTTTAATAGTGAAGAATAAATGGTTTAGCCTTATTATTTGTTTATGGTCCTTGCAAACACAGAGTGAATTGGAAACTGGATTCTTGTATATAAAAACCTAAAGAAAAGATATGCAATAAAACAATATTGCATTTTAATTAAATAAGTATTTGTTATTTTAATCATTAAATTGTTTTTAAAATAGTGGGAGTATTTTGTATGTTAAATAATAAAACTTTTAATTTAAAAAAAAAAATTTAATGAAAATTATTTTCTTAAGCTACACACCCTAGTAAAACCAACTGTATTTTGTACCCTCTTAACTATTTTCACTTCTCCCTAAAATTTGGTTTTGATTGGTCAATGTTTGGCTATTTTAGAGGGTGTCATGGACAAACTAATGGAAGTCACAGAATTTTATATACAGAAGTCAAAATAATCTGTTTAACTAGATTCTCTTAAAATTATATCAAATTATATAAACAAGTAAAAAAAAAAATAGTAAGTTTGCTGAATTCATTTTTATTATTAATATAGACATTATAAAATTATTCAAATGTTTCTCTGATGGATAGTTCTTTTTAGTTCTTTTTAGAGTAAGAAATTCAAGTGGACTTAGCATAATGGCAAAGAAAACTTCAGAAAACTCTTGCTGAAAATGTTTTTTTTTATATATAAATGATGTAATGAATATTCATACACCTGAGTTCCCCCTCACAGTAATACAATTGGCTGGTGTCAGTCATAAATACAGACTGATGTAGAGTTATAGGATGATGCCCATTGGATAACACCATTGGCTATCCTATTGGTCTATGCCTATTGCCTACACCTATTGACTACGACGAGTACCAGTTCCATTACTGCTACCTGCTAGATTGTCTTACCCTGTTATAGTAGCCAAAACCACTTAGCTACTTCGATCAAAATATATTCCTTTCTGGAACATATCAATAAATATTAAGCAAGTCAGAGAACTTCTATGACAACTTATTTTTCTCTGTTCACAGATCGGGTTTTTGACCATGTAGTTTTTGGTTTATATAAAGTGAACAAGAATGAAGACCTGCATATATATTTACTGATTGCCACCACAGAAGGGAACTAGAAGGAAAATGATATCTGATCTATAAGGTGTTGACTCCTTTTTAGAAATTTTTGATCACATTTAAAATCTCAATGTGTCATGCCAGAAAATTTTTTCTTGTCACAATTCATCTTGCACATTTATAAATCTATCATTCAACCATGCATTGAATACTGTTACCATATCTGGTGTGGTGCTCCTGCCAAACATCTCTAGATTCTTGACAAAATCCAAAGAAGGGTTTGTAATGTAATCGATCTTGACCAAGTGTCTTGACTAAAGTCACTCTCTCACTGATGTGACATGGCTTCTGTCTGTCTTTTCTGTAAATATTTTCATGGCAACTGTTAGCATGAGCTTTTTTCCACTGGTTGCTCAACTATGTGAATTTAAGCATGCTACTAGATTGGTAATTAGGTCTCACTGTTTTACTGATCAACTAGCTAGATGCAATCATAGCTTCTACTCTAACAGTCTCTTTCTTCACACTTCTCACCTGTGGAACTCCATTCTGATTTCTTGCTTCTCTGATAACTACAATCTTCAATAGTTTAAATTCAATGTCAATTGCCATTTTCTGTCTTCTTGAACACTGTTTCTTTTTTGTCCTTTCCTAAATCCTCTCCATTCTCAATCTTCTTATTCTCTTTCACTCCCTTTAATCCTCAGGGTTCTAGTGGCATTTTTGCCTTGTTTGGGGTGAAATGATTAAAAGAAAAAGGAAATCTGTTTTCTCTTATTTCTCCCTTATGGCTGATGCTAACCTTCTCAGGCTAACATTTTCCATTGATATGAAATGGAAAGTGTATATCTAATTGATTACTAGCTCTGCTGCTAGGAAGGTTGGTTCATTGGATCAATGTAGACAGTTTTTCTTGCTAGAATCTATCTTACATATCTACAAGTCTGCCATATTGCTGCCACATCTGGTCTGATGCTCCTGCTACATATTTGGAGATCCTGATGAAATCCAAAAAAGAATCTGCAATATTATTGGTCCTGACATCTTGGTTTCAGTCACTTTGTCACTGCAAGAATGTAACTTCCATAAATTCTGTTATTTTATTAGAGTAACACCTTAATAATGTTTTTCTTATATTTTTCGCACTCAGTAGCACCCCCCCTGTATGTTAGTAGCTTTATTGCCTCACTTGGGGTGAATTGATTAAAAAAAAAAATGCCTCACAATTGCAGCTTCTTTTTAACTAGCAATCACAATGCTTGTTCCTGTTTCACATGCACAAACTCATGTAACAAAAAGATGCCACACAAAATAATAATGGATTCCTCCTTATATTTTTTGCAATAATGTTCATTGTGTTTTTTGAAGAAAAATTTGAATGAAAATGATTTTAATGAATCAAGACATTGGGAGACTTTATAATGAGTTCAGAAAGAATTGCGTGATCATTTTGATTTCTTAGTAAACACAAAGTTGCTAATTTTTTTAATGTGAGATGATATATACAATCACCTTCATTTCTTAGTAAACACAAGTTGCTAGTTCTTTTTGAGACAACACATATGCATATATATATATATAACTTTTATGTATTTTTAATAGTTGTTAATTTATTTTATTGAAGTCTTGTATTACGTTCTTCCTTTATTCATAAAAAATAATAATGTTTAGAGTAAACAAGTCTAATCTGTTATGATAGTTTAATTATATGAAAAGTGGAGATTATAAATTGTCTCCACTTGAGGTCATTCATAGTCTCCACTCTATTTTCTATTACTTTGCTTAGCTTTTGGAAGGCACCTTTGCTATCCCAGTGCACCTTTGGATTCAGTGTTGCACATTCGTCCTCTGTTAAAACACTCCCCAGATATTTAAATTGTTGTACTGGTTTGATTTTTGTACCTCCAATTTGTAATTTGCATCTTGGGCTGTTGCTTTTGCTAATAACTGTGCATTCTATCTTCATTGCAATTGATGTTTAGTCCTTTCTTCTTGCTTTCCTTCACTACCTCCTGTAAGAATTCTTGTAGTTTTCTTTTTCTGCCTACTCTCAATACTGTGTCATCTGCATGTAGGGATGCAGAAGGCTCATGTGAATCACATGACAGCTGCTTTATGACATTACTCCATACAGTGACCAAAGTAGCCGTCATTTTTTAATTGTTGACAGCAACCAAATGAGAAAGTTGCTTTCTTCTAGTTTGGGTCAAAGGACTGAGGCTCAGGTTAAATCTATCTCCTCAGCAGCTTATAAGTACATAGTGCCATTTCCCTTTGGGACATAGATGAATGTGGCCCATTTAAATTTGGAGTGCTAAAAATTGCTTCTCCAGGTCAGGAGTATCTCCAAGTTATATGTAAGACTTTTCTTTTTTTGTTCCTCCTTATACTTTGCTGTATAGATATATGTGATATATAGTTCTCCAGTGTGACATGTGTATGTCTTAGTATTATAAAAGTTCTCTCTGAGAACAAAGTATGTTTTCATTTTTTTTTTTCTTTCAGCCATTTGTTCTGTCCTGTCCATGAACTCCAGTGGTATTATATCATGGATATAATAATGCCCATAATGGGGAAAATGTAAAAGGGGGAATAAATCTTTCTTTCAAGAGTTCCTGTTATATGCACAGTGTTGGGATTTTCCCTGGTTGTGTGTGTGTTTGTGCTTGGCCATGTGAGTGGAATGAACAAAATCCCTTAAAGCTTGAAAATAACTGTTCAATAGCTTTTATTTCTGGTACTAAAAAAGGAGTTTTTCCAGTAAAACTCCTTTTTTTTCCCCACAATGTTCTTGTGTGTAGTAATTGTTTTTCTTGGGAGATTTCTCTGCTAGTTGTCACAGGGGGGAAAAAGAAATCCAAATGTGAAGCTGCTAGGGCAGGCCTTGTCTTTTGCAGCAAGAGTTGAGTGTAGTTTCCTTTAGTGGGTGTCTTGATGGCTGATTTCTTCATCAGTTCTAACATGAAGCTGCCAAAACAGGCCTTGTCTTTTGCAGCAAGAGTTGCATGTAGCCTTTTGATAGGTGTCTTGAAGGGAGAGACTGCTGACAGTGAGAATAGGAATTTTTAGTGTTACTGCTAAATTAAGCAAAGTAAGGAAGCCCCCACATGCCACAATAGCCAATAAGTGAAATAAAATATAAAAACTATGTTAAGATTGTGGCTACCAATAATAAATCCTGGTATTTCTCTCAGAATTGTCTTACTGTAGAGGTTGAACAAGTCTGGTGAGAAGACACATTCTTGTCTTACACCTCATTCTATTTTTGTACAGCTGCAAGCCAAAATATAGAGCTAAAAAAAATAAAACTTCTTTTTGGAACCAACTATTTCCAGTCATCTCTGGAATATCATTTTGTTCTATCTTTAATATGATTTTTATTCCAGTTAAGCTGCAACAATAAGGTTCAAGTAAAATAATAACCCTTTAGCAATCAACTACTAACCAATGTTTACAATACTGTTTTGTCATTTTATCTTTACTATCATTCATGCCAATATGCAAAGTTGCAGTTACTTTAGTTTCTTCTTTGTAATCTGTCTTCCTTATGTGCCTAATATACTCTCTCCTTCAAAATGACTATTATCTTTTTTTTTGTTTCACAATCTTACTACACCTGTTTTTACACACCACTGATATATTTTATGCTATGTGGCCCTAAAAGCTTGTATGCTAAGAATATTTCATCTGTGAGTGCAATTTTGGAATTCTGGCTTCTTTTATTAATTCCTGAGAAGACATTTAGACAGATTATGTCAATTGATATAATAACTGGGCGAGAGAAACACAAGTTGAAAGCCAAAATTGCCAGTAAACTGATGTGGGAGAAATAAAACTATTACACACTGTTTTTTTTTTTTTTTGGAGAATGTAAATCTTAACTGTTAAAGATCTTTGTTCATCTAATACAAGGCCCAAGAGTCAGTCAAGCTAGAGGGGGCTTCTTTACTGAATGTGGTTGTTAACCTTTATCATCCTCTATGTGATTTCATTTGCTGTGCAAAAAGTTTTGTCCTGCCACTCAAGATGACTTAGATCTGGGAACAATAGTGTGTTTGAATTTCATAGCTGTGTTGTCATATCCTGCTCTGACAACAGAAAATAATTTTGAGTGAAATCAAGAATAAGGATACTGAAATTGAGAGACCTTGGGAAAAGAATTCAGTAGAAAGGGAAGTAATATTAATAATGCAGAGTGCTAAAGTTTAATAATAGCATATAAGGAGGGAGTAAAAGATGCCTGTTATAAGGATAAGTAAGTAAGATAGGTAACAGATAACCTTGGACTTGAAGTTGATTGTAATTTTTATTTTTCACCCAGTACAAGAAGCAAGTGCCACTCAAGGTAGAGGGTTACTGAAGTAAGAGATTATTTTTTAGGATGAGTGAGATAGACATTGATTGACCCTGAACATAAAGAAAGATGATAGTTATCAGAGAAGTATTCTCTCAGGAGTTTGTGCCACCATTCAACAGTTCTGTGCAAAATAGAATAATAACTTAAATTTCACAGCTCTCATGAATTATTTGCTTTGCTCATCACCTCTCCATAAAAAAAACATCTTTGGAATAAAGGATGCACTAATATTTTCTAGTACACTCCTTTTTTTTATTGTATTTCTCTTCTCTGAAAAATGAAAAGTGTGACACTGAAATCTGACGCCACATTGGTATAATGAAAGAAGGCTTCCAAAAGCTAAGCAAAGTATTAAAAAATAGAAAAATCATTAGACAGCATACTAAAATGTTATGTAATATCAGTCCTCCTATATGATAGTGAATGCTGGACAATTTCTTCACAGATGAAGAAGAGATTTAAAGTAAATGAAATGTGGTCCTATGGAAAGGATGCTGAGAATATCATGGACTGAAATTGTGAACAAAAATGACTCTTATGCTTAACATCAGGAAGTGAGGAAAGAGGGCTTGGAGAATTTGATACTCACAAGACCGATTGAAGACAAGAAGGAGAGAGAGGAAAACAATGCATTAACTACCTGGTGAGCTTGAGTAAATGGATAGTGGAAAAATGCTTTGTTCGAGGACATAACAAAAGGACAAAATTTATTAAGATCTATGGAGAACAGGAAATTGTGGTGGGCCATGATTGCCAATGTTCTGAAGGGACAGGACACACATTGTAAGAGCCACCAATCTTTCTACTGCCATTCTTCAAAGTACCATTTAAGACAAAAGAAGGGGGCAGACAATGTCAATCCTTATCTTTCATCATAATTCTTGTTTTTCTTTTTTTTTATTATTTTCTCTCATTGTTGTTTTTCTTTTTCTCATATCCTTGAACACTTCATAAGGCCTTGCATGGGGTGAAATTACTAAAAGAAATCTACAAATTATGTTATATATATATATATATGTGTGTGTGTGTGTGTGTGTGTGTGTTTTATGTCAGATTCTGGGTTTAAATTACTTGTTTTATAAGATCCAAATGATATTTACCAGAGAGGAAACACATTTTTGACATCAGCTGTAAGCAATATCAATTGAGCAAGTGATGCATTCTATTGATATTTTTAAAAATAATCAGAATCAAAAAGAGAAAAATATTGAATATAAATCAATTTAAATTCTGAAACTGCTTTTCTTTCAGCATAAATCTGAAACTGTAAAAGAACAACAAATATATATTTTTTGTTTTTCAAATATTTTAAGAGATTCAATTCTCAGTGAGCAGAACTAGGGCAAAGAATTCAAGCATTAGAAATAGAATGCTACAGAACCATTCTAGGTGTCTGCTATGTAGTCTGCATATAATGCAGTGTGAGACGTCATCAAACAACAAATCAGCCCATTGGAAGACCCCATAACCACTGTCACAAAGAGAAAACTGAAATGGTATAGAAAATGGAAACAAAAAGGATGCTTATATGTGACATCAAGAAGTAACTGTTGAAGTTTTTAGGGCACCAGCCCTGTTGGCTGGGCCTTCAGAATATGCTGACTGCACCTTTGCATAGGGGTAAAATCCCCTAATGAGGCCACCTGTTTGCTGTGGGTGGTAACTCGTGATATCGGGGGGGGGGACAGAATCTTGGTGCTTGAGGGCTTCAGCAGTGAGGGCTAGATACTTCTGATTCCCAACACACAACTTTAGCCCTTACTTGGACTAGACAAGTGGTCAGACAAGTTAGATTTGTTCAATCAACTGGTTGCACCTATATGTTTAGTCATGACCATATCCTTCAATATGCACATGTGGCAAACACCCAAACCTTTTGATATTATAGGTGCTAGAAGGTCAATTGCATTGAGAGATTAAGACTTTGACCACTGTTAAAATGGTACAATATGTTAAACCCGAAATCGGTAGAGGCTTGAGGTCTTACTCCCGACTAGAGTATACTGGTAGTGTATCCCATCTCAAACAAGGTGAATCAGTTTCCACCTTGGTAAATTCCCAACACAAGTTGGACTGTGGTGGATGGCAGAGCACAGGACCAGTGTAAAACAAACACCAATTATAGCTTCATTTAAACAAAATGAAACGTAACCTATTTGAATCAGACCGAGAGTAAAGAGAACAAGTTTGCAAAATATGTAGTGATAGACTCATTCAAAGATGTATCTCTCAACACATTGTCACCCTTTCATTGAAAGGGTGACAATTTGCTGATCAGACCCCCCAAAAAAAAATCGGTTAAAAAAACTCAGAAATGGAAACCTTTTAGTAGAAGTGAATGAGCAGAAAACCTACTAAATCAAAGTGGCATTATATAAGCATAGTGTTACTGAACACAAGAGAGAATCAGTATTAGAAATAATAGTGAAACCATCTTAAACACATACTGACTTTTAATTTGTCTACAATTCCTAAAGGAACCAAAATAGGTTTCACTATTGATACGGTGTTTCAAATGCCAGAAATTTGAGCACCCCCAAGGAAAGGGTGACAAGTAATTTCAACTCGAGGGTCATTTGCAGGTCAAGCCCTGTGATCAGTTTCTAACAAAAATTTCTCAAATAGTTTCCATTTAGGTGTAAATTTACATGTTTAATTTGAAAATAAAGAAATTTTGATAAAAATCTACCGTTTTGGAGTTATCGACAATAAAAGTTCAGACTCATTCATTTCGCCCTGAAGTTGAAATTAATTCTGTCACCGCAAGGAAATATGCAAAGTGTGTAGCAGATGTGGATAAAAAGATGTGCCAACTACCATGTGGACCACCCTGCATTTTCTAAAATATGTGATGTGTATAGGAGGGAAAGGTATATACTGCTGGTAAAACACACAAAAAATGTATTGTTCTCAGAAGCTAGAAAAATTGTTGAGTCCTATTTGAAAACATAAACATGAAGATGAATGAGACCAACCAAGTAGAAACCAGGTACCTTGATCTAGTTGACTGTTGCAGTTAAGATACGCCTATTATGAAACTTGAGAAGAAACAAAAAAAAAATAAACCAAAACCTGAAACCAATGAAATGGAACCAATAAATAGACTAGATTATCCTGCGAAGAATGTCCCAAGAAATAGGAGATCTCTGAGATTTGCTCTATGTCCACTGAGACCAATGGAGAATATCCCCAAAACAAAAATGACAAATGAAACCACCTCAAAGAAATTAGAACGGTCAAAATAATTGGAGTGTTCTTTTTTTTTGATAAAAACAACAAATCTGAAAGGCTGGAAGGAATGGATGTTAACACAAAATCACACCACAAATCAAAATAAAAGTAAAACTATGCCTAATAAAATAGTGCAGTGGACTATTAAAGGTGCAAAAGCAAATCTCTGAAGTGACTCTCCTTATGAGAAGATGCTCAGCAGTGATATGCTTACAAGTGACATTTCTTAGGGAAAACAATGATATAAACAGAAAAAAATTACACCTCATATAATTATATAAACAGAAATCCTGACAGAGCATCAGGTTGAACATCGATAATTATCAATAAAATTCTACAAAGCCAGATCCCTCTGGGCACAAACCATGCAGGCAATTGCAGTGTCGACAATACTATAAAAAACAATAACTATTTGTTCAATTTATATACCATCAAATCATGACATCATCCAATCAGAAATAAATTAATTAATAAAACACCTCCCAAAACCTTTTATTGGGAGATTTCAACTGCCAAAACAAAATATGGGGAAGAAAAATGACAAACAAAAAAAAAAAAGCTCAGATTAGAGAAAACCTCATAAACAAAGACAACTTTTGCCTCTACAACAATAAGACAAATACATACCTGCATTTACCGACAGGATCATATTTAGCAATAGATCTGATTCTATGGGATCCAACCATATACATGGACTACATGGGGAGAATTCATGACAATACTTGCGGAAGTGACCACTTTCCAATGATCTTAGAAAATATAGATTCTCAGCTCAAGGAGAAAATACCATGGTGGAATCAATAAAAAGGCTAACTGGATACAATTTCAAAAAACAATGTAAATCAAAACTAATACCAGAAGCAAATATTAATAATGAAGATCACCTTACATTCTTCACCAAAACACTCACATCTGTAACTGAAAAGGACATACCAAAATTATCTGCTCCTACAAAATACAACCCCTGGTTTGACAAGGAATGCCTAAAGGCTATCCAGACACACTTAGAAAATTTAATTTAAATGCCACTAAAGGAAACGTAAAGTTATTTAAAAACAGCAGAGCCAATGTTTGATGAACTATGAGGTAATCTAAAAGAAACACATGGAAAAACTATATATCAAAAATAAAGTCAAAAACCATATGGAACATGATGAAAAAGATAACTGACAAGAATAATAGCACTGCAATAAAACATCTCCCAAAAAAGCAACACAAAAATCACAAACAGAAATGATATCGCTAACATATTAGCAGACAATTTTTCACAGGATTCTACCTTGAAAAATCAAACTGAAAAATTTCAAAAAATCAGAAAAACTGAAAAGAAAAATTCAATTTTAAGTCTAAAAATGCAGAATAAAATATAATCAACCCTTCACAAAAGCAGAACTCAAGAAATCACTTAGCAAAACACACAGTACAGCAGTCAGTCCTGATGATGTTACTTATGAATTCTTAAAGCAACTACATTAAGCATCCTCTGAATATCTTGTTATCTATAACAAGATATGGTTCAGCAGAAAAGTTCTGAATCTTTGGAAACAAGCCACAATTATATCCATAATGAAACTCAGTAAAGACTCCAATGATGAAACAAATGCCCACGAACCTAAAACTGATTCATCAAATCATAGACCAATGGCTTTAACAAGTTGTAGTTGTAAAGTATTAGAAAGGATGATCAATGACAGGTTAATGTGGTACCTTGAATCGGAAAACTTAATATCAAAATTACAACTAGGTTCCAAGAACAAAAGAAGTACAACTGACCATTTGGTCAGACGAGAGACCTTCATAAGTGAGGCATTCATTAAAAAAAAAAGAGCACCTAATTGTAATTTTCTTTGACTTGGAAAAGTCATATGACACCACATGGAAGTATGGAATCATGAGAGACATTTGAGACCTCAGATTGAAAGGTAGAATGCCACTCTTTATTCAAAACTTCCTAGAAAATCTGAACATTAATTTTTGTGTAGGAACCACTTTGACTTAAAAGAGCTGGAAAATGGTGTTCCCCAAGGAAGTGTCCTCTCAGTAACCATTTTCATTATCAAAATTAATAACATTATTAAAAAAGTCAATTGATTGCACATGTGGATGATTTTTTAATATGTTTCTGCTCAAAACATATACACCTCACAGAGCACAAATTGCAGCTGTGTTTAAATAAGATCAGCAAATGGACTGAAGAAAATGGTTTTTCAATTTTCCCAAACCAAAATGAAGTGTGTGTATTTCTGCAACCTCAACAAAATCTACAATGATCGATGTTTAATGCTGAATGGAAAAGAAATACCAATAATTGGTAAATATAAGTTTCTGGGCATTATATTTGATTTCCCCTATAGAAATTACTTACATAATAAAAAAAAATATATATAAAACACCAAATACTTGAAATTACTTTAACCAAGTGCAGACAATTGAGCTCTTGTTTTAAAAACAAATGCTACATATAAAATATTTGTTTTCAAATCATATATATATGTATAAACATGATTTGGCATTAAATTACCCACAGGGTTGATATGCTAAAAAACCCACCTACCTACCTGCCTAACTAACTTCAAGAACACATAATGAGAAAAGAGGACATAGAAAATTTGATACCCACAGGTCAGAGTGAATGCAAAAAAGGCAGAGGAAAACAACACATAACTTACCTAGCAAGCTTGAGTAAATAGATGGAGGAACAGGTTTTTGGGGAGAAAAGAAAAAAGATAAAATTTATTAAGCACTATAAATGACAAGAAATTGTGGAGAGCCATGAATGTTCTTTTTCTCTTCCCTTTTTCCACTTCCATACTAGATATGTAGGTTTCTCGGTCAGAAAGTATAACTGATTCCAGCTTATAAAGACTAAAGATCAAGCAGATACTACACTCTGATTTTAGGCAGAAGTAGTGTAATGGTTGTACATGCTGACCAGCAAAATACTAGTATTGATGATAAAAGCTCTTATGCAGATGAATTCTCAGTATCTTAGCAATAACCAGATTATAAGCTCTTGTGAAGCTGATATTAAGAAACAAAATGAGACATCAAGACCAAGATTAAAAGCAATGATACCATGATTTACATTTGGACTATTGTCTTCATCTTTGTTGTTATTATCACAAACATTTTGGCCATTGTGCTCTCCAACCTTCTGCAAGTATTTGTTCATCTGGGTAATCTTCAAGGAATTTCAAACACATGCCTCTATTTAATTTTCCAGTTTAGATTGTTTTCATTCCACTGTCTATGGGATCAACCATTATCTATCCTATCCATATCTTCATAATATTCACCTGTTATGCCCTCCCTGTACAAGAACATAATTCAGTAAGCCACTACCTTAAGTGGCTCTTGGGCCTTGTATCGGATGAACACTAGTATAAAAAAAATCATTTGTCATTCATTTTATACCATAACAAATGTCTTAATGACAGTCAAATTTAGCTCTGTAAATAAGTCTTCCAAAAATAAAACAGCAAGAAATAGAAATGAACAAAAGTACTTATTTTCAGAAATATTTTTTTTTATTAAATTAAGGTTGGCAAACTTAACACCCACAAGGCCAACAAAAACAATGAAGGATTGTAATGGAGCAAGAGTTATTTAGAGCAACAACATACAGGAAGCTGTGGAGAGCCATAATTGCACAAGTACTAAAAAGGCATATGACATTATTTCTATAGTAGGCTAAAAAAACAAAAACAAAACAAATAAAAAACCAGAAACTCCCACTTAGTTATTGATGGCAAACTACTTATGAGGATGTGCGAGAGATTTCAAAAGTTAACTGAGGACCAAGGAAGCGAATGTGCCCTGTCAGCAGCATTCTTCATCTATGTTTGACTTCATCTGGAAGGAAGTGTTTTTTTTAAAAAAGAAAAAAAAAAAGAAGAGAGATAGAAAATGCTTGTCTTTTCATAGACTTAAAAATGCCCCCTAACAAGTGTTTTTGGCAAAGTCAGGTGGAGGTAACCCATAGTAGCTTGTTTGAACAAATGACTTGAGAATAGAAGTAGAGTAGTGGGAAGCTAGCAATGTTTCATCTGAAAAGTTTAAATTTAAAAGTTGATTTTTAAAACCACAAGTGTTGATGCAAAATAATAAATTTTATATAAGATTTTTCTCCAGTTTCTTTGAGGTAACAACAAAAATGTTAAATGTGGTCAACAGCATAGAGTGTTAAGGTTTGCAGAGATCTTCTATACCTCTTTATTCCTTGGGGAACATAGGGCTGCAACAACATCTCTCCTACAGATGCGATTCTGGGTGATCCTCTTCAGTTTGTGTGAGGTGCCAGTTGCATTTACCTCCGAGTCAACACTTCTGCACCAAGTCTGTTTGGGTTGACCCACCTTTTGCTTCCCTTGTGGATTCCAGTCAAGGCCCTGCCTGTTGATACTAGAAGCAGGGTTTGCGTAATGCGTGACCGATCCATCCCCATTTCTGTTTCTTGATGTCAGTCTCGATTGGGACTTGTCTGGTCCTGTTCCACAATTGGAGATGACTTTCAGCCACCTGATATTGAGGATGTTCCTGAGGCATTGGTTGGTAAATGTCTGAAGTTTGTGGGTGTTGATCTTGGTTACCCACTAGGTTTCTGAACTGTAAACTAGGACTGACTTGATGTTAAAGATCCAGATCTTGTAAAGTGAGAGGGCTGTTGATCTCCAGATTGGCTGCAGAGTTTTGAAAGTGTGTCAACAAAATGGTCAACAAAGGTTTGCAGAGGTGGGAGTAGATATATTTGTGTTTTTCTTTTTTCTTTTTTTATTTTTGTGAGACTTCTGTTACTAATCCCTGTAATTATTGGTTAAGCTGAGATTTGTTTGAAACTCAGTAAAGACCAAATTCATGTCTTTTTTGATGATATTTTAGATATTATCAATAGCATTAAGAGTTTAGGTTGAAGGTAGGGGCTAGAGATATTTGATATTTTCCCACTTTCATGGGAGTCCTGTTCCCCCTAGACTCCATGAATGGGGGCACAATTGTACTTCTTTCTTAAAACATACTTTAGGCAATGAGCCTGCATCAAATTTGTGAGTATTAGATTTTCCAAGCTCTCTTTCCTCCTTAGAAACTTCAACTGCTTCTTTTTGATGTTAAGTATAAGTTTCCTCTTTGTTTCCATTTTCTCAAAAATTGTGTTGTTGGTCACATGTTCAGTCCATGGTATGCTCAGCATCCTTCTGTCGACCTACATTTCTATTGCTTTGAGTCTCTTAGCAAATTAAAATGCTTCATCAGGCTATTAGCAAACAATCTTTAGGCTGATCAAATTTTGAGTGGCATATGCATTTCAAAGCTGCTTAAATGGCAGTTCAAGGTGAACATTCTTGTTGTCTATAGTGAAGGAAATGGCAACTTACCCTGTCAAACCAAGGGCAACATATTGTGTGTATTCTCTGTAGGAAAAAAAAGAAAGCTCGCATGTAACTCATGTTTATATATGAGAATATCATACAAATTTTTGGTCATGCGTCAACCAATCACTGATGTCATGATAGGTGCTACATGTGACTGGGGAATTTTCTCAGAGTCATTACCCAGTGTGAAAGAACTTCATGTAATTAGCAGCTGCTGTATCAAAGTTTATCCCCTCAAAATTCTACAGTGTCCAGTTACCTGAAAAACACCAGAAAATATAGAAAAAAAAATTAGTGAACTCATTCATGAAAATTATCAGCTCTCTCATATGATTGGAATCAGTTATAGAGTCTGTTTGGAGATCCTACTCCAAGAACATTCCAATTCTAACCTTGATTGATTTGTTATGAGATAAAAGTAGTATATTAAACTAAGACAGGACAGACCATATCCTATAAACTTGGTTGGCAACTAGTCTTCCACAGGAAAAAAAATGACAACCTACTGCGGGAAAATCTGCCTAGTCAGTTGTGAACGGAAAGAGACATAATTGCCCAAGTGTGTATCATGTATGGCACTTAACTGACTGATGAACTTTGTCACATCTAGTGTATGTGTATGTTGATTTTCAAGTTTTTGTCTGACACACTTTGTCTTTTAAGATTTCATTGGACTAAACTGTAAAGGTCCTAAAAGACAAAGTGCATCACAAAACTTTTTGAACTTTGTCAGATTTACCTAAGATGTTCTTGATATATAAAAATTTACATATCCTTTTCATATATATATATATAAGATATGTGTGTGTGTTGTCAGCATGTGTAACATTTTCTTGCTGTTAAATGCTGTCTTTGGTACTGTTTCCATGTTCTTTGTTTGCTAAGGATAGTTTGTCCTACCTTCAAAGTAGATTTGTTGTTTATAAATTTAAAATGTTAGTGTGAGGCTGACTATATAGGGCAAACCAATCAACATAGATTCAACAACATGTGTCTACCAATATTAGATGAGATATTGCAAATGGCAGCACACACTTGATTCAAACAGTTTCTGAGTCACCTATCAGTCAGCATTTGATAGATAACCTAGGATGTGCTGTCAAGTACACAGGTACAGCATTTACCATTTTATGCAGAGTATGGTCAGCCAAACACTTGTGAATCTTGGAGGCAATGTATATGAAATTACATGACCATCTCTTTGTAGACAGAGAATTTTGTTCTTTGTGTTTCTCGTAGGACATTTTTCTATTTTATACTCACTATGAACCGATATATATTTTAATTTATTGGCAGATTTTTTTTAAGCCTCCTGTATATTTTTGGGTTTCACTGTTCAAATTTGTTTATCTAAGAAGTGTTAGTTGAAAAAGGGTCCTTTTAAATTTGGTTTGGTTTGTTTTTATGGCATATCAACCTCAAGTGTTATTTAATGCTGACAAAATTTTTGTTGGTAATATTTTTTTTTTTTAAATCTATTTCTGGTAAAATTTTTCCTTCAAACATTCTATTTTGGTCCTTTTAAAGAATGCATTTTTGTATATCTAAGATAATATGCAAATTCAGTGATGTTGAGGCTTTGTTTTATATATACACACACACACACCAATTAAAAGAGGGATTGTTGCCAAAATATACAATTATTAAATTACATGACCTGGCAGTCAACAATGAAAGTAACAGCAGTACCTTGTCAGTCATTTTTAACAAAACTTGTATAAAACTGAGGTTGCTGCCAAAATACACAATTATTAGATTTTATGCATCCCCCTTTGCCGGAGGAATCAGTGTTTCTGATCTGGATGGCTTTTATCACTCAGCTACAAAGAGATTCACAATAAAGCAAGGTTCTATTTTGCGTTTAACACACACTCATTCATTCAGATTCTTTACTTGAAATGCATGTCTAAAACATAGACAAAGCTATTTTCTAAAGAATTTATGGATTATATTTTTTAACATGACATTTTTTATTACTTCAAACATTATTTTTAGTGGATACCCCTATTTGTGTAAGATGCTACATTTATTTTAAATAGTATTTATTTTGTCTACCAGCATATGTACTTTGTTTTGATTAAAAGTATTTTTCTGTTGTGACAGCACTGAATGGATATTTACAGGATGAAACTGCAGACTCTTTATCTCCTGTAATATCTAAATCATATAACCCCTGACAATGTTTATGTACCAAAACATAAGTGTTCCTGTTAAGTGAAAAGTCTAGGCAGTTGTATTTACCTCTAAGACTATTCATTTTTCTTTTTTTTTCTTTTCTTTTATCCAACTTGGATCAAATATCTTTCTGTCGTCTGGTTTTATTGTCAAGAAAACAAGAATCTTTCTTCGATTGTCAGATTAGAAAATGTCTAAATCTTTCTGCAGGTTGTTAGAAATCAATAAAGGGACAATTAGGTGTGGATAATGAAAATTCCTGATGGAATTGAATACATCTGTCTCAAGTGTAAGTAAAATCTATCTCTCCAGCATCCCAGACTTTTATAACAACTCAAATTGAAGAATATAAAAAAATTGGTTAACCAAGATATTGTTCACGTGATTATCTCCAAAGTAAAAAAAAAAAAAAAAAATATCAGGCTTATTTTGCTGTATTCTTCAAGAGTTGCACCATATCTGATATATATCTTCAAGAGTTGCACCCTATCTGATATATATCTTCAAGAGTTGCACCCTATCTGATATATATCTTCAAGAGTTGCACCCTATCTGATATATATCTTCAAGAGTTGCACCCTATCTGATATATATCTTCAAGAGTTACAATTTATGTAATATTCACACCGTACCAGTTACATAAATTCATTTTTGCAATCTATGAAATTTAAAAGAGATCTGACATTTATCTTGTGAGATAATGGTAGTTCCCTGTTTGGTTAAAAATTCAGTCTTTTTGTGAGCAGTGTTTGGAGTGGCTTAACAGTGCAGTTATTGCATGGCAGAGTCTTCTACAGGTGTGGCATATGAAGCTGGAATGGAGGTCTGAGATTACTCTCTTTGCTTCCAGGGTTGTTTTTTGCTCTCCAATTATTGGTTTTGCTTTTTCCTGCCCTTCATCACTCCTCCTTGCCAGGTGCCAGTCATCTGCTAGCTCTTCCCAGCTACCAGACTTGATACCTGTGAGCTTCAAGTCCCTCTTTCAAACATACTTGAGACCTAGTGCAGGGCTGTCCTGAGTATGATGATAAACTACATCCATGTCCTGGGTAAGATTATAAACTATGTCCAACAGCAAGGCCTCTGATCAGGAGGTTTTGAGGAGCGTCAAACCACCTCTTAATTGCTAGTGTTCCCAGGGCCACCCTAACCTGTTAGGGTCTCAACTATAGGCAAATGGTTAACCCCCAAACTTGGGTCAAAACACTATGACTATATAAAAATACATTTTTATAGTAAAAATACCAACAATACATTTTCATAGTAAAAAATAACACCAGAAATACATTATTTAAAAAAAAAAAAAAACACTGAAAATGTAAAAATAAGTTTAATACCATAAATACTTTGTAAAAAAACTATTACCAGCTATACATTTTTGAAAGGGAAAAAAAAATATTACCAGCAATAAAAATTGTCGGCATTAAATAATCCATTGTGGTTGATATGCTGTAAAACAAAACAGACCAAACCAAACTGAACCTAGTGCAGGGTGGTCTACCAGACAGTTCCCCATGGTCAGCTCACTGTACATGATGTCTTTTGGTATACAACCATTATTCATTTGTTGTATGTGACTCAGTCATCAAAGATGCATTCTCTAAGAATCTGTTATATTCAAATGGTATTAAGTGACATTTTTCACATGGAAATTAGTAAGATGTTTGGCATGAGTGTGTATGTTGCTACTGGTGCATCATGCAACATATATGCACCTGTTGATATAACAACATTTGTATGGCTCTTTGTTGCTGTTATATTTATTTGCAAAGTGCGTTCACACAAGCTTTTGAACATTTTTGAATGGCACTTATTTTTTAAAATCATTTCACCCCAAACAAGGCAATAAAACCACCAAGATGCAAGTGGTTACTGAGTGTTACAGAATATAAGAAGAACAAAAAAAAAAAAAAACAAGTCAGAAGAGAGTTCCACAAGTAAAAAGTGTGATAAAAGAAATTGTTAGCATAGAACTTATGGTTGCATCTAGCCATTTCAACTATAAGATAAGTCTCTGCTGTCAATTTATTGCTGCACTTAAATTCATAAAGTCTAGGTACCAAAGAGGAAAGTTTATTAGAAAAATTACCATGAAAGTATTTATAGAAAAGACACAGGGAAGCTACATTACAGGGGGTGAGAAAGTAAGTGGATTTTAATAAAATCTTTTCTTAGTTCATACATCAGGAGTGTGATGAGCAATTTTCAGTATTCTGGTATTATTTCAAATTCTTGTTCTCATCTTGGTTGATATAGATGTTATTATAGACACATTTTGACCAAGTACCTTCTGGTCATTATCAGGTGTCCCTTGATTGACTAATATGGGATATTGGTTGAGTATTGTGATATTTTTCTCTGCAATGTTGGCTGGTTCTTCTTGCTGAACTTGGTCTTCACTACCTGATCTAGCTTATGGCTATATATCATGTTGAAACACTTGTTCTCAAATGACCACTAAAGTTAAGTAATGTTGAGCTTGGTCAATACCTAGATGGGTGAGCACTTGGGAATACCAGATATTATAAACTTGAATGTGTGGGTGGTATATTGGAGACCCAAGTACCCAGGGGAAAGATATAGATGCACCTTTTCTCCCTACAGTTATGTGTCAGTTAATAGGACGTGTATCAGTAAATCATTAATGCTCACACACCCAATTGTTAGAGTCTAAAAATATTTTCTGGCTTTAAATAACCTGCAAAAACTACCTGATCTAGGAATTTAACTCACAACAATTTGATGACAGTAACATATGCATAATTAACTTGTATATCCACTAGTTAGTGGCGTGTTTTTTGAGCCTTTATATTTTAGACAATGATATATCAAGTTAATTTTATACATTTCTTCAAACCATAAAATATTTGTCTTATCTCTCTGACATAACATTATGGTTATAATATTGACCAGGCTCCCAATCAATATTTTGCTAAATTCCATAATGGTGAATGGGAAATGTTTCTGTGGTGATCTATCATGCCATTCATTAATCAGCTGTGAATTCCTGTGTCTTGAAACTCAAAAATATTTGTACATAGATTTATGAGGATTAGGCTTGGCTCATTGATTGCTTAATTGCATTCGATCAATCCTGCACTTAAATAAGAGTGATGCTATTTGACCACATTTGAATTAGGTTTATTGACAATTTCAAGTGTATGACCAGTCATTCTGATGCTATGACATTTACTAAAATTATAGATTAATAAATCTGCAAGTTTAGATTTAGGATAATGATCTAACTGTTACCATGCTAATTTCTTTGTAAAATTGTTCCCCCTGCAATTTTTTTTTTTTGATGGTGACAAAACATGAACACCTAATTGTCATAAGTTTCTTTGTTTTGTGTGCATAGATGTTAATTTTTGTCCACTAATAAAAGAGAATGAGTAAATATTTTGATGTAATGCATTGTTTTGCATGCATGTTTTGACATTGAAATGCAAAATAAAAAAATGTGAAAAAAAAACAAATACATTAAAAAATACATAAATAATTCAACGTAAATTTAACTTATTACTCCTTGTGGAGTTCTGGGGGTGAAATAAGAAACAAAATCGCTAAGGTGGCTTTCATTTCATCAAAAACGTGATGCGTTTCTTCGTGTTGACATACAAGAAGAAAGTGATGCGTTTCCTCGTGTTGACATACAAGAAGACACAAGCATTTATTTGCTCTTTCTTTCACCTGACTTGTATTTATTTTTCTCATTGACAAATAAATAATTATTTTGTAATTTATAAATAGACAAAATAATTCACCTTCAGAAAAGCTATCAGTTATATCACTGGTCTCCAGTTGCATCCATAAAATTAGTCAGGCATGGATGATGATAGCTGTTATAGTAGCAAAGGGAAAGAATTCTACAGTAATTATTGTTGCCTGCAGTGTGGTAAAGGTTAAATTCTAAATCTAAACTTACAAATGTTCATAAAGCCTAGAAGATTCCATAGCTTCATTTAAGAAGACTCTTTGAAAAAGTTAGCACATTGGTTTCTGCTGGTCATTTGGTGCTGGTAGAAGTCCATATATAAGATACATCTCACTATATTGCTAACACTTTCTTTTTTTTGTTTGCTGTGGCTCTGGGTTAATCTGTTAAAAAATCAGTAAAAATGAAATTAAGGTAATTACTAGGAGAATCTCTTGAAACGATAGCCACTTCCAACATTTGATTTAGGAAATCAAAGTGGACTCACACTGGGACAAAATTGATCAGATTTGGTTTCTTGTTCATGAATTCAAAAATGATCAGCAACAGTTTTGTCAGTTGACCAAATATACAGTCAACATTTAATTAGATTTTCTTGGTGCTTGTATTGCATATCAAATGAGTATCTTAGTATTTCCATAATAATTGTTATATAAATGGGTCACACTAAACAGGAGATAAGATACACACACACACACACACACACACACACACACACACACACACACTGTACCTGAATTGTATCTTATGATTCAGAGGAGCTACTGTGACCTGGCTGCCCGCTTTTTTCTCACCCGCCTCCCCTGGATGTATCAATCACTGGCCACTTTGGGAATCACCGATTTAAAACTAATCATTATTACTTTCTTTTGAGACATAAAATTCTTTTAAATGGTAATATTAACCATTTCCCTACAAGGAAACATTTGGAATTCCTTGATCGATGAGCCAATACAGCTTTTCGTTTATATTTATAAAAATCTTTCAAGAAAATAGCTTTCTTAAGTTGAATTACAGTGTAACCCGGATATAAGAGAGTTGTCGGGACCGGAGAAGAAGTCTCTTATATCCGGGTTTCTCTTATATCCGGGTTACACTGTATTATCAGTATTGATGGGAGTTTCCTTGCTAACCTTTTATTTGAAGTCGTGTGGAATGTCAACATTGTATACTCCTTATGTATACAAGTGCTCAAGCTCATATATATATATATATATATATATATATATATACACACACACATGCTCACTAGCAGCATGTCTCAGCGTTGCACGTGCTCGATTCAAAAATCGTACGACTCAGACAGCTATCACTTGACTAAAAATAGTTTTGCTCTTTCTTGCCTTTAAAGGAGAACCCTTTGCCATGCTGATGTTGCTACATGCCTTACTTCTTGCCTATCTCACACTGCAAATTTTTTTTTCTAAGCTCTATACTAAACATTAAATCTGTTACAAAAAAAAGAACTAAACAAAATGAACACAAAACGATCAACTTTAAAAAAGGACTCGTAACTAGAAAAACCAAATGAAAAAGAATGTTAACAACAAATACTTTTCACATCCAACCCAGTTCTGTGGAATCAGAATCAACGTTGAGTTTAAGCAAGCGAATGAGCCAAATGGAGTAAAGTGCAATGCAGATTTAAATTTTTCCCCACTTGTGATGAATGCAGCTATCGATTTTTTTTTTTTGCATGCTAACATCTTAGTTAACATTCGTGTCAGTCAGCTATAGGCTCTCACTCTGGCCAGTAGAAAATGGCCGCAAACTACATGAAAACTACTGTAGAAGCATGAAAAAAAATTGATTATTTTCACTATCAATGGGAGTTGGGAAATGCAAAGTTGGTCTTGGCCTTCCCACTAAGTTGGAGCATGTGCATGTAAATTTTGGTGCAAATCCATTGAAAATTGCAGCCGTGCATTCCTTACACACACACATCCTGGCTTTTTTTATATATATATATATATATATAAATTTCCATTTATGTTGATCAACTTTATTCTTAAAGGTTTCTTCTTTGGAGCTCAGCTTTTCGGGTTTGTTGTAGAGATTTAACCTTATAAATCCACTATCTTTTATGGTGAACATTGTTGTATGTTAATGTTCAGATCTATTATGACAGTGCAGAATATTTGATAAGGAAAATAAAATAAATTGTCTTGACTATATACTCAAAGCATATTTAACTTTTAAATTTTTCAGTATCACTTCTCCTTCATGCACATGTGCAGTTGCATTAAGGTAAATCTCATTTTAGTCCAATGAAGAAAACTTGCTTTATATATTTTTAAAGATGTAATTCATTTTACTTATAATTCAACATTATTTCTTATTTAAGTGTTATTTTGTGGATAGATATGTTTGAGTAGATATCCTTGTTCTTCTTAACAGTGTTAATCTATGTCTACTAGCCTGAGAGTCTTAAAGCAAATGTGCCTTAAGCCTGGTTTGCTTTTAGAACACTTAGCCATTCAAGACTTTTGTAACAAAGTCACTTCAGGTCTCTTAAACATTTGTAAAGAGATTAGACATTACTTAATAGTTCATCACCCTTCTATGTTTTTGAGGACATTTTCTCATCTCTTTATACTTTGTTTAGTTTCTGGAATATATCTTTTGCTATTTCAGGTCTGTGATAAGCTGCTAATCGGGTACTGTTGAGAATATATTTGGGGTATTCTTTTCTATTTCCTTTCTGCCATCATCTACTATACAGGTCAGATGCTGTAAATTGCAGCATACAAGTTGACCTCAAGATCTTTAGCTTAAAATTCTTAGCATATAGGTTGACCTGTAGTAGGCTACCAGAAAGACCCCAAAAGATTTTTTTACACTTGAAAACTCGCCTTATGCATCACACATTATGTTAGTTAAATTTTTAAACTTGCTTGCTTTTCCTCCAAGATGTAGCTTACACCTTGGTCTGTCTGTTGTTCACTACTATACATTGTCTTGTAGTTAATAAAGCAAGAAGGAAGAAATGTTTGGTATCAGATCTTTCAATTTTTTTTGAGTTGATACAAGTCTTAAAAGATCATTTTGGATTATCACTTGGTTATCCATCCTGGAAGATTTCAGTGCTCAGTATTTGAATATAGAGCAATATTTAGATATATATTTTAGTACAAGAACAATGATTTTTATCAGCTAACAACTGTTGTGTTTGTTTATGGGAGTAAGTTCCCTATTACTTGATCTGTAGAGATTACCAACATTTTGAGAGAACATTTCTTCCCTAGACCTGGTCTGTTGAATGTAGATTAAGTTCTATTTGAAATTCCCTGTAAGATACTTAAATTGGCATGTTCCTCCAGAACATGGGCAGTTGTGGAAAGCCATGATTGACTGTCCTTTGTAGGACTTGAAAAAACTGTCTTTTTGTTTCTCTTAAACCTTGTTCCACCATCCATTTACTCAAGCTCACTATGTTACACATTGTTTTCCTCTGGCCCTGTTGCCTTCAATCTGTTGTGTGAGTATCAAATTTTCCAAGTTCTCTTTTTCCATTATGCAGAGATTTTAACAGTTTATTCCAGATGAGAAGTAAAAGTGTACTTTTTGTTTCCATTTTATTTAAAATGGTCATTGCTCATATTCGGTCCATGGTATCCTCAGCATCCTTTTGTAGAACCATGTTTCTGTTGTTTCAAGTCTCTTCATGTTTGAGAGTTCAGTACTCATTTTTTTTTTCTATTAGTATTTTGGTTAGCTTTTGGATTGCATCTTTGGCTCTACCAATGTACCTTCAGATTTTAGTGTTGCACTTTCTGTCCTCTGTTAAAACACTACCCAGGTATTTCAGTTCATGTATTTGTATGATTTTGGTATTTGCATTTTGGGTTCATTCTTACGCTAATAACCATGCATATTTCTGGCTATCCTTCACAACCTTCTGTAGGATTTATTGTAGTTGTCTGTGTGTAGTGGTTTATCTTACCATAGTTGTTTAATTCCGACGGAATCACCAATATATGTGATGGCTGTATTACCATTGTTGTTGTGAATGTTGAACGATGTGGTCATCAATATATGTTGATATAGAGTTACCAATATTTAACTTTGGCTAAGAAAGATGATATTAAGGACAATGCGTGAACACAATGCAATTTATACTTGATGTAAATAGCACAGAATAAAATACAAAACTGAACTGAATGATTCCAAAACATAGCAATTAAATTTATTAATGTTTGATGTACATGCATGCAAACTGAAAAGATAGGACAGAGTCGTGTCCCTTTGACTTGGTAATATTTGTACCAGAGTTCATATTGAGAAGTAATATTGAACTTGTAATTTAGAAGAATAAAGTTTGGAATTGTGAGTTCTAAAGTTGATAAAAGTTCAGGAGTGATTTCAGAGTTCGTGAATATTGGTAATTGTTTTTAACGTCTGGTCAGCAATGACTAAGATGGAAGATGGTGAAGGTTACATCTTGGCACTTGGTAAAAGGTATGAGATGTGCGAGAGAGATGAATGAAAAGAAAGCTACTCAGAGTTCACACGTGTTCGGTTTATATAATGATTGTGTACCACATGGGAGGCTCAAACGGAGAACGTGGGAAAAACAGATTGGTTGCTTGCAGGCGGCTTGGTCAGAACTGAGCAAGCAAGATTGGAGGTGATTGACCAATGACTACTTGTTATAATGTATGGAAGTAGGCTGTTACTTACCAGATAGGAAGAGTGCATTTCCTAAAAAGAGGTAAGGCTGGTTTGTTGTGGAAGATCCCACATGTGTCTGTTCGTAATGGAATACTCAGTCACCCCTATGAATGATTACACTATAGGTAGTAAGTACCTATAAAGTCAACTGTCTATGAGAGACAGAAGAAAAGAGAGAGAGAGAGAGAGAGAGACAGAAGAAAGAGAGAGAGAGAGACAGAAGAAAAGAGAGAGAGACAGAAGAAAAGAGAGAGAGAGAGACAGAAAGAAAAGAGAGAGAGAGAGACAGAAGAAAAGAGAGAGAGAGAGAGACAGAAGAAAAGAGAGAGAGAGAGAGACAGAAGAAAAGAGAGAGAGAGAGAGAGAAGAAAAGAGAGAGAGAGAGACAGAAGAAGAGAGAGAGAGAGAGACAGAAGAAAAGAGAGAGAGAGAGATGCAAGCATGTCCGACCTTTCAATTAGTGGTACTCACTACTAGAGTGACCTGTGTGTATAACTGTACTGTATTTGTACAATAAACCTGTCTTCTATTATCCACCTGGGGTTAAGTATTTATTCTCTTAGCACAGAATATAACAGTTCCAAAATATGAAAACTACAAAGATAGAGACAATAGTATGTGGGTAAAGAATGTACAAGAAGGTGTAGAAAAAAACATTCAAAAAAAAGGAGAAATTATGAAAATTTTTGCCCTCCATTTTCTATCTGTGTTTTAGGTTTGAGCGAGATCAAGTGATTGCTGGTCAACCATATGCTGGACAAGATAGACACAACGGGGAAATTGCAGCCTTTCACTTAAGCAGGTCAGTTGAAGAATTTTTATTTGATTTTTATGTTATTTAATCTGAAATTAAAATTGCATTCTACTGAAGGATTTTTATACCCTTTCAAGTTCTGTGGCTTCTGTAGAAAATAAGGGTGAAAAGAACATTGACATGACGAGAGAAAATAGGAAAACAACAAAATTGAATGTGGGGGGGAGCTATTTCAAAATTATTTTATGAGGAATATATATTTTAGTTGTTTTATTGGTTTCTTTTAATTGCCGGAAAGATTTCAATCGGCATGTCTGATTCTAGCATTTATTCCTCATAAAATAACTGATGTTGATTCAGTCTTTTTGACCTCTTGCCTTGTTTGGATCCTCAATACACGAGATATTGCATTGGTATACTAATAATTCCATGCAGGATGCATTATTTATATGACAGTGATGAGGATTTCTGCAGTTACATAATTTTTGTTTATCTTGGTCTAAGTGTTTATTCAAGATATTACCATTACATTCCTTCATCTTTTTTTCTTTCCATCAAATTAAACAACAAAAAATATGTTTTTTGGTTTTTTTTTTTTTTTTTTGAAACAGCTGAAAATATATATTAAATCAAGATTATTGCATATATTAAGAGTGTGAAGTCCTTAAATTGTATTATTTTTCTTTCTTACAGAATTCTTGGCTTCAGGAAAACACCGATTGCTGTGGGGCGTTACTTAAATTTAGAAAAAGAAGTAATTCCAAATGCTGCCCCAAGATTACTGGAGACATTCTTTATGAAAGGTTTGAATTTTTTCTTTCATGTGATCAAATTGCATAACATAAAATATTTTATGCATATTCAATAGTTAAAATTAAAGTTACCTTTCATAAGGTTCTTTTACTTCTAGACAACTTATATGGCAACTCATAGCCAGAACTGTAAGCCTCCTATTTTAAATGAGTGCTAAAATTATCTATACCGTACAAATTCTTTTTGAAATGATACTAAAACAGGTGCTACTTTTCCTTGTAGATAAGAAGTCAAAATAGCCCCATGTTTTACTCTGTACACATCATTCCAAATGAATGGTGTAGGATATTTTAGCTGATGAACAGGCTGTTTATCACTAGAATATAAACAAAAAAGAAAATGCTATTAAAAATTTTCTAATGTTTTTAGATATATATATATATCTAAAGATATTTTTGTAGGTACAAAATTTAATGATTGAAATAAAAGTATAAAATTTAATATTACAAGACATATTAAAAAGTATTAAATAATAAAAAAAACTCAACAACAAGGGGGAAGCAGCCGGTTTTATCCAGTTCGTCAGGCTTCACGGAGATTGAAAATTAAAACAAATGTTTTTCAATCTCCCGTGGAAGTTTGACGAAAAACCGGTTGCTTCCCCCTTGTTGTTGAGTTTTTTTTTTTTATTTTTAATACTTTTAATATGTCTTGTAATATTAAATTTTATTTCGATAATATTAAATTTATTTCGATATATATATATCATTCCAAAATAAATTTTTTGCAGTGTACATATTTCTTCTTTGTAGATAAGCGCCAAAGTAGCTTTTTCAAGTTTTGTCCCACTGGGAGCAAGGACTTTTAGTTTCAGTTTGGGTTTGCAGTAGTTCTCAAGTCATAGACAGGAAAGTAAAAAAACAAAGGAGGGGGGGAAGCATAATTAATTTGCCTCAAAAGCTATGCCTCTTTATAAAAAGAAAAAAAAAAAAAAAAAAAAAAAAATAGTAAAATAATTTGGCAGAGCTTTGGATCCATCACTTTCTACCTCACTAACCAGGGTAGAAGTAATGCTATATGTATTTTTAGTCTCAGAAACCATTTCTCACATTAAAACAGTTTAAATGAAACAAATATCAGTACCATGAATCCTGAACAATTTTGTGTTATTGATGACTTATTCTTTCAAAATTATGCATTTTTTTTTTTTTTTTTACTACTTCTCCAATAAAAACAAACAAAAAATAAAATAAGCAATCACTAAAAATGCCTAATTTAGTAGGGTTACTGTTAATATTTTACACCTCATTTACAATATTGGATTTATTGAATTTAATTATGAAATTAACTTTACATAATGTTAAATGATTTCTCATTTGTAATATAAAAGTTGTTTTTTTTTTTTTTTCATCATTAAAATGAGTAAATTCAGCATACATTTTATTTTGAAAGAAAAATTACTCATCAAAAGTAAAGTTTTATGAATATATTTTTGATTCAGACAAAAATATTAAATTAACTTTACATAAATAATAGCATTTTTAAATAAATTTTTATGGGTAACAAAACAGAAACAGAAGTCTTTGGAAGAAATGTTCCAAATTAAACATTAAAATACACTTTCTTGGAAAAGACTGCAATAAGAAAGACTAGAAAAATTAGATTAAGAAATTATTTCTTTAAATCAAGTAAAATTAAAGTCTTCCATATAAGAAGTGTAGTAAAAATTCAACATACATTTTTCTTTTGTTAAAACTTTACAGATTACACAAAATAAATTTGATAATTAGTGCATATGCTTTTATGAATAAAAATTCCTGAGAAGAATATTAACTTTAATTGAAAAAAAATGTTAAATTAACTTCCAAGTAACTTTTGTAATGAATTTAGCACAAAAAAAAAAAAAAGTTTTTTGAATCAAAACATTTTAATTAAGTTATATATATATATAAATATATATATATATATATATATATATATGTGTCTCTTAATCCAACTGCAGCAAACCCAAATTGCAAGTAAAAATCCTTGCTTCCACAAAACTTGATAGTGCAACTCACGGCCAGAATTGAAGGCCTATCACTTGGCCTGGAATAAAAAAAAAAAAAATCATGAAATATAACTTAAAATATTTTAAAATTATTAATATTAAATTAAACTATGTTAGTAAGGAGGGTTCACCATCGAGATTGTAGCCTAATGACAAAGACCAAATGCATTTATTTTTCAATAGTCTTCTTTCTTGTCAATGCACATGATCCATGAAACTGTCAACTCACTGCATTGAATAATTGTCATATTAAAGGCGGGTGATGGGATATAGACATCAGCCAAAAATCACTGTTTTTGATAATCATTCTATATTCAGAACACTCCCACTTGTTCAACTCATTCAATCACACTGTCATATTTTGGAGGATTTACAGGATCAAGATCCTATATTGTTAGTAAGACCCCCCCCTTAAAACAGGCTCCAAACTAAATCATGCAACAATGCATTCTGATTGGCTAGAAATTATAAAAACTTTAATTTAAATTACATGTTTTCAACTACATCCGGATTGTACTGACCTACTTTGTGACCTGAGTGAAAATACATTTGTGCCAACAAATCTGGAGTCTACCACATGATAGCAGCCGAGTGAGGTGGGCAAGTTCCAACCAAAGGCTTGACCACATGTGTCATCATTTTTCATATTCAGACTAAACACTAAAATTTCTTTTAGCATCAAACCCAGTCTGCAATATATTTTTCAACTCAAGCAAACTACTTTATGATAGTCAGTTATGTGCCATGCGTGATACACACTTCGGCAATCATGTATCTTTTGATGCATGACTGACAAGGCAGTCCCCCCCCTACAGTATGTTGCCATTTTTTTTTCTGCAGTAGACCAGTTGCCATCCAAAGCTATGGAACCTGGTCTGTCTTATTTACCCATAGCTTGGGGGGGGGGGGACAAGAGGATTCATACCTTTTCAAGCAAAACAAATAACTAATCAAAGGAAGACAACTTCGTAAGACACAAAGCCAGTTAACAACATTCACACACATTTCTTAAACTTGAACTGTTTAAATTTGACAAACACCATTATATTGTAAAAGGAGGAAGTATATTTCAAGAATATAAAATTTTGAAAACCAAAACAGTCAATCCAAACATTAAAACATTTGAAAAATTTAAATTACCTATTCAACAAATGTTCGTACCTTATTGTTGTATAAATATTGTTGTGCATAAACTCTTGTTTGAATATTATTCTCTTGTTGTTCAATGATTTTGTTTCATTTCTCATAAATACGTAGGGAGCAACACACACACACACACACACCTTCTCCCTACAGTTTAATTTGTCATGACTATAAACCTATATAATTAATATTTAATTTTTAAAACAAATTCTGGTTTGGCATTATTTGAACTTTTTTCATCTCTTACAAGATTTATTGGCTGAAGTAGATATTTAATTTATTGAAATTGTTTGTGTTTGTTTCTGTTGTAGTCATCCACAGTGACATTAAATAGATTAACTGATGTATTTGAACACTTTGCACATACCGAACCAAATGTACAAAATATTTAATTTATAATAAAATATCAGTAGCAGTTACTTTCAAATTAATATCTAATGTGTCAAGCATTTATAAAAACTGCCGAATGTGCGGTAGTGACAACATCTAAGGGACCTTATTCTCGAGCATGGGTAACCCTTAGTAACTGCAATTTTTTTTCCTATGCACACACACACACACACAAGTATCGCCCACATGATTCATAACTTGTAATGAAGGTTTCCGCATTTTTCTCTATAATATGAAAACGAAAATATGAAAAATTGTTTTCCATTTTCTTACACGTCATTTGCATAGGCAAAATATTGTTGCCACTGCTTTTAGTCAAACTTTAAGCAACAGAAATTAGAAGCAACAGAAATGTAGTTCTACAGAAGGATGCTTGAGGATACCATGGACTGATTTAGAGAATATAGAAATAAAAAGAAAACTTATACTCAACATAAAGAAGAGAGTTGAAATTTCTGGGTCATAATGAGGAAAGAGTGCTTGGAAAATCTGATACTCACAGGATAACAGAAAAATTTCTATAACAAAAATAAATAGTGTAGAGCCCTGATCGCCTACACACTGAAGGGACATGGCACACAAAAAGGTTGTACTGCAACAAATTTAATATTTTTATTATCAACAGAAACACTGGTGGTCAGAAATTCCCTTCAGAAATACTAAGACATATCAAAATAGTTATGAATAAGGATCCTTTCTGTTAATTCACCCCTAAACAGACACTGCGACCTAAACCAATCATAATGATCGTTTCTTAACGGCTTGTTAAGATGTATTTTTCTTATAATTCGTTTTATTCAAAACGTGTGAATTTGGTGTCCTTGTTTTTTTTTAAAAAAAAAAAAACAATCTTTCATTATTCGATGTATTTTTTGTTTTAGATAACAACACTTGCTTCTATGGTAAATGTTACTACTGCAAAGGTAAAGAAAGTGGTGCCTGTGGCAAGAAACACATGATGGAGGGAACAGTGGTGCTATGGATCTCACACAAAATGCAACTCTTCCGTCATCCGTGGAGTCGGACATATGTTCAAAATAAAAAAGCTAAGTTAGTTGATTTTTTTTTTATTTTAGAAAGTTGTCTCCACTTGCCATTTTTACACCAGAGTTACTTCCCTTAACTTTCTTTTCGCTATATTTTCATAATTCTTGTTGCTTTTCATATCAGCTACCCAAACAGTCATTATACGACCGTTAGTGAGAAGGAAAAAAAAATAACGGACACGGTAGTGTTTGGTTTGGTTTGTTTTACGGCATATCAACCGCAATGGGTTATTTAATGCCGACAACTTTTTTTTCCTGGTAATATTTTTTTTTCAAAAACGTATTGCTGGTAATATTTTTTTTCAAAAATATATTGCTGGTAACAGTTTTTTTTTTTTTTTTTCCTTGAAAAATTTATTTCTGGTAATAATTTTTTACAAAGTATTTCTCGTACTAAAAACTATTTTTACACTTTTATAATGCTTTTTACCTCAATTTCAAGGTTAACTATTTGCCCATAGCTGGGACCCTAACAGGTACTACCACCCCCGGTCAGAGTGAACCTGGGAACATCAGTAATTAAGAGGTAGTTCCACTCCTCAAAACCTCCTGATCAGAGGCCTTGCTGTTGAATATGGTTTATCGTCTTACCCTGGATGCGGATGTAGTTTATCGTCATACTCAGGACGAGGGTACAGTAGTGTGTAGTTGAACTTAGTTGAAAATGGGGGGGGGCGAACAGTAACTGATTGCTATTACATTGAACTAAGCAAAATATTCCTAGATGCTGACAGAACAAAAACATTACTCGTAGATAAGAGGGTTAGTTTGAAATTCCTTGAAGATTACCTAGAACAACAAGTACCTGATGAAGGCAGGAGTGGGACAAAAATTGAAACACTGTAGTAACAAAGATAGGAACAATAGTTCACATGATAACACCTTGCCCCAAAAATTAATACAGAAAAGACTGGAATAACAATTCTACTTGCATTCAAACCATTATCTAACACTTGCAAATTAGTCAAGTGCAACAACTATGTCAGTAGTGACATCTGTGCTAATCAGTCATGGTTTCCTCCCAAACAGACAACTCTTCCGGGCCAAGGGAGAGAACAAGCAAAACAATTCACTTCCACCACACTAGAATAGATGCACTATCCAGAGGCTCTTACCCTAATGGTTCTTTTGTATTCTACATGAAAACTATTGTAATAGAAAAAAAATCATTTCAACCCAAGCAAGGTGCGCATGCAGAGGGATACAGGTAGTGAAAGAGAAAAGTCGGGAGGAGTGAGGGAAATGCATTCTCTAGCAGGGAATGAACCAGTATCTCCCCTACAAATGGGACAAGTTCAGTCCCTGCTGGGGGAATGCATTTTTCTTTACTAAGAAATACTTTAATACACAGGCCAATAGATGTCCCATGTATTATGTCTATTGTCCACTATAATAACGTTTGAAGTAATAAACATGTCAGATTAAAAATAAATTTTAAATCTTTGGAAAGTATTCTTGTAGGCGACACCAAAAACGTTATATATTCTGGTTATGATGATGGATGTTTTTAAAAGTATTTAAAAAAAAAAAAAAACTTATAAAATACTGATATGATTTAAATCTCTTCTGTAAAGTTTTTCAAGAAAAATTAAATAAAAAATTCACATCCATGGACTCACTTGAGCCGTTATTTTGTTTTTCTTCGACAAATGATTCATTTCATAACATTCAAAATATTACTGTCTTTAAAATAATTTAAAAGATGATGGCACCAGAGCATGCATTCTCAATGAAACAAAAAGTAGGCCTGTATAGTTAGAGTTGATCTACAAGTGCTGTGAAGACATTCATCAGTTTGTTGTTGAACTGAGACTGTGTCAGTACAGATGCAAAAGAGGTCTTGGATCGCATGCAGACACGTTTTTGACAAAACCAGTTGCATCCAGTTTCCCCCCTGCCATTAGCAGCAGGACAACTTGACATGTCTACATATGGGCCTCTCAAGATCTAGGTCTTTGTAAGATGCCTCATGCTAATAAAAGCAATGAAAAAACCAGCAATTTGATCGACACTGTTTTGTGAAGTTGGTCCCATGGGCATTTTGTTACTAAAGTTGCTGTGATTTCTGAAGCAGTGTTATTTTTTTGTTACCTCTCATCTCTTTTCCCCTCTCTGTATATTAAGCAATTGCTCTCCCACCCAACTAAAGGGTCAAGTGTCCCCCCCCTCTCCCCAAACCTCAACACACTCTTGCTGTACATTACAACAAACATTTTACTAACAGCTGAAGAAAAATCGTCCAAGTAGTTGGGATGAGAAGCAACAGATAGAAATACTACTAAAATAAAATTTTAATTTTTTTTCAATGAAAGATAAAAAAAAAAAAAAGAAACCTTTCTGTAAAAACAGGTTGCAGCAGAAATACCATGACATTAGTGGCTATTTCATCATTATCTAGCTATCGTTTTACCATTAGGTGGAAGGTCTTTCTGTTACACCCTGTATTAAATTTTAATCAACACAAGTTATTTGCAATATTCAAATCTTTGAAATGTTAAAATTTTTTTTTTTTTTTTCTTTTAATTTTTCTTTTTTAGGTGGGAGGTTGATGAAAAATTTTGTGATAAAGTGCTCCAAATTGATATGTACAAGGGACCTGGTGTCCGTTTGTTGGACATAATTGATACAGCCATATTTGATTATCTTATAGGAAATGCAGACAGGCATCATTATGAAATATTTCAGTATTTACCTGATAGTATGCTCATCATGCTTGACAATGGAAAAAGGTTGGTCATATTTTTTTATCAATTCTGCCACTGAGGCAATATAAAATTATATGTATAATCTCTAATAGTAACATACATATTCCCTTTACTGGTTAGACAAAGATATAAAAACTACATTTGGAATACATGCATATACCTGAGCAGGCGTCTGCAATAGGGATTGGCTAGCTTTCCTAGCAGATAGGCATATTCAGATACAAGCAACCAGCTTATATAAAAACTGATAAAAATCCATATTGTATTACGGTATATACTCTAGTATAGTGAGAAGTTGTATCATCAATTTTATAAAGCAAAACAATGGGGGGGGGTCGCACTATACATAGATAATTTATTTGAACATGTTAAAAATCATGTATGAACAAAAACAAAAGTGAGGTATGTAAATCTTTGCATCAGATATTTTATGGGGCATGTTTTTTCTAACCGTTTTATACAAAAAATGAAAACCATTTATTTGCTATAAAAGATATCCAGTAGGGGGCTCAGAAGGTGGGGGGGGGGAATCACATTTTACACAAGCAAAAAAGAAAAAAAAAAAAATTAATAAAATCAACAATTCAGTTACACTATACATGAAATTGGTTTATGCACAAGTTTTTTTTAATTTTTTTTAATGATGTTCACTGTGTACAAAGCCCAAGGGTTAATCATGGTAAAAGGTTACAAACTCCAATGCACAGCTTATGCAGATGTGTGTGGAAGATGACCTATTCAAGGCAAGGGATAAGGTAAGATTGTAGTGATCAGGGAAGTAACCTCTTAGGAGTTGGTTCCACAAGGTAGTGGTTTGTGAGAAGCTACTCAAGTGCAACTTACATTACACCAGTGACATTCGAAGGGAATGAGGGTGGTTTGCTACAATGTGTGTGGCATGGCAGGTCTTAGTCCCAAAAGAACTAACCTTCATGGCTAAGGACTTTAATTTATCTGAGAATTTTTCATGAAAATAAATAGCAGAAAAGAGAGGCTTGCGACCTTTCGTCTGTGAGGAAAGGGGTTGTAGGGTGGAAAATAATTAGTCACCCACAAGAATGCACAGCCACTTTTATAGTATCAAGATTCTGCTTATGTAGTCTGGGTTGCACTCAAGACACAGGGTCTCTCAGATATAACATTTGTTCATCATAGTTGGTGAAAGTTTCTGGATCTGATCAATAATGGTGGAATGTCACCAGCCACTTCACCTCCCACACCTGAGCTGTTAGAGCTAGGTCAGGGAACAGATCAGCTGCCAAGTCTTGATCATCTAGGGTTTTGAAGGTATACAAACTGTTATATATATATATATATATATATATATATATATATATATATACACACATATATATACATACAGTGTTCCTGTATAAGATATTGTGGAAAGTGCTTGATGGGCAGGGGATATTTGTGAAGGAGTTTTATTTATTTATTTTTTTTTTTAATAACTAATAAATAACCTGCACAAACAACTCCACAGCAAAGCATGAATGTCCCTTAAATGGCAATTGCTTGTAAATATATACATTATTTACTGTATAAAGAAAAAAAAAAAAAACATCCAGTAGTAAATACTGGAACAGCACAACCCTTTGTAAGCATATGTGGGAAATTTAAGCAAAAAACCAAGTTTAAAAAATATGGAAAATAAGAAAAAATAACAGCCTACAATTAAATCAATAAAGTTTAAACTGGAGGAGAAAGACCAACGAAAGTTATTAAAACAAAAAATATATCTCAAAATGCAGACATGAAAACAAATTTTACTATGTTGCTTAAAAATCAGAAACTAACAGCAAATTCCTTGTAAAACCAACTAGAAAAAAAAGCAAATATATACAAGCAACATATATTTTAAAAATCCAATATTTTAAACTACAGAAATAAGATAACCCTCACAAGATAAATAAATTAGGTAAATTACAAAACTATGAATGCATGTCTAAACACAATTTAATAATAAACAATATGTAATGAATACATACAAAATACTGTCAGTAATCAATATTAAATGAGGAGTTAAAAGTTAAGCAACCCAATACAATAGCAACAAATAACTGCATTGTGATTTATTTCTACTTAACTTTTACAACAATTTTAGATCTAACAATTGCAAATATTTAAATATATTAAAAGGTTTATATAATAGCTACAGTCTGCTTATTAGCTTTTGCAATTTTGGATCAAAGACAGAAATAAACAAAACAGTCAAACATCAAATGACAAATAAATGGTTTCCAAGTGGGAGGATTTCACATCCTTCCACTTGATAAATTAATTCTTTCAAAATAGATATTGAACATTTCATCCAACAGGTGGTGTTTCCATTGACACAAAAAAAAAAAAAAAAAAAAAAAAAAAAAAAAAAAAAATCAAAAACAACTTTATAATCCCTTTCAAGAATATTTAAGCAAAGTTTAGAGAGCCATTCACTTGTCTACCCAACTATGCCATGTGACCTTTCTCCCTTGACTCTTTTTCTTACACATACCTAAAATACTGACAAACAGCTACAAACAAGGAATTAAAGGATTTAAATTCTTGTACATGCTAAGAAAAATTATATTTAAAAATCTTTTGGCTCTTTTTGTTGTGGGTTGATTCAAATCTGCAACTCATTATTAAATTGAACTGTTGCTAGTTACCCAATAACCATTAATACAATAAACAAAGTACCTGACCTTGTGATCCATATAGATACTTTAACAACATTTTTTTTTCTTAGTTTCATATATCTGATTGTATGGTGAAAAGTTCTTGGTCCCAATCGCATTCCAAAATCTGACCAAACAGAATTGATTGTTTGATTGGCAAAGAACTTGGTAGTGGTAGAAGGGAGGGTAGCATTTTTCACAGAATGCAGTTTCATATATAAATAATCCCAGTATTTATTTATTTTAAGAAGCTAGTATATAAATAAGTTTATAAAAAGTAAGTTTAATATTCTTTCACTTTTTCTTTACAGCTTCGGCAATCCTTACCATGATGAACGTTCCATACTTGCGCCACTTTATCAGTGTTGCATGTAAGTTAAGGTTTTTCAAGAATTTCGAAAAATTAAGTTTGCAAAGGTTTTTTTTTTTTTTTTTTTTTTTGTATTTTTTCTAGTTGAAATTGATAACATGTACAGTTTTATTTAAAGAAACTTTAAAATTAGACTTCCAAGTGAAAATAAATTTGTTTAATTTTAATGTTTTTTTTTTCTTGTCTTTCAGAATCCGATGGGCAACATTTGAACGTTTAAGGCTGTTACGAAATGGTGTCCTGTCAAAAGTCCTGGAATCTATTTTGTCGTTTGATCCCATTTCCCCCGTCCTAACCACACTCCACTTGCGAGCTCTTGACCGTCGAGTGACTCAAGTTATGCTCACTCTTACCAATTGCATCAAACACAATGGACAAAATAAAGTCTTCATGGAGGTAGATGGCCAAGGTGTTGGAGAAAAGCATATTGACCCCTAAAATAAAAAAAAAAAAAAAAAATTGACAATTTATTGCCAAATTTCTGGTGTCTCCACCACTCAATTTTTCCCCTTCTCATCTCCATTATGTTCCTCAGCCTGTAAATTATGATAAAAGAATTGCCGACAATTCCAATTCCAAAGGCTTACAATGACAAGTAAAAACGTGATATTTACTGTAACAGAAGTCAGCAGAAAAATAATTGTCAATTAAACCTTGTGCAATGTTACAGCCTAGCGGGGGGGAACATTTTTTTTTTTAAACTCAACATAATGCATGCTCTGCTATGCCGGAATAGAACAAAAGAATAAAAAGTGCAAGGGTGGTAGAGGTTCTCCCTCTCCCCCACCACTAAATACTTACTGTTAATATTAGCCTCAGAGTAAGTGGGGGAGTTAATGTGTTCAGCCTAATTATCTTCAGTTATACCCAGTTTATCAACAGGGTTCACCTGATTGTGTGGTGATGTGCAAAACAGATGTGTGAAATTTTATGCTTTGATCATATGTTTGGTTGCTGTTCGTTTTACCTCGTTATGCAAAAAAAAAAAAAAAAAAAAATTTTTACTATTTGCCTCCAATGCAAACATTTCACTAATTTCAGTTTTAAAAATTAAGTACAATAACAGTTTGATAAAGATGTCTCATGAACGTTCCAGGGCAAACAATTTACTTTCAGTTCATTACATAAAACAAATCTAAGGGAGGTAACTAGTAATTACCTTTAAAGCTTAATTTGTAATCTAAGGGAGATAACTAGGGATTTATTTATTGCAAGTCATTCCATATTCTTTATAGGCGTTTAGTACTTAGTCATACTATTAGTCTCGAAATTTTAATTTTAAAAGGAAATAAATATTAAAAAATAAAACTATGGTAAAAAAAAAAGAGGATTTCTTCTATAGAAATTAGGTTTTTTAAATTTACTTTCCTGCTGTCACTCAATGGCAAAGAAACCCCCAAAAACCAAAGTTTCTCACTAAAAATATATTTCAATCTCCCTCTCTGCTTAGAAAGAGCAAGTGATTGGTATTCATTATTACTTTACACTTATGTTTAAAACTTGGACTAAACTAAATATGCAAACTCAATTAGATTAACATTTGCCTATATTTATATCTTGCCATTACTGACATTTGAAGACAAGAGAATATCCCCAAATCTATATGATAAAAACAGTTCATTTACACCAAGCAGTGATAGGTGTTTCATGCAATCTTCAGGCCATATATATATATATATATATATATATAATAATGTGTGTGTGAGTGAGTGAGTGAGTGAGTGGGAGCCATCTAACAACTCCTTTGTGAAACTAAGTGTGGAATAAAATAAATAAAAACAAACAAAAATCATTGTTGGAACCAAAAAACAACTTGCCACGCCCTAAAACCTATCCAGATAAAGTTCAAATAAAAAAACAACAGTACTGAAAAAAGAAAAAAAGGCTTAAAGGCAAACTTAGTAAAATGCTTGAAATCTAGATAGTAGAGCAAAGAATGTTTAACAACATTAATTCCTATGAAAGAATTGTCTTAGTCGTAACTAGCTTCATGTGAAGATGACTTGAATTCAAATGAAAGGAGGGATAGACAAGCTTTATATAACCCATGACCATAATTCACCCTAGAGAATCGGGGAAAAAGAAAATAGGCAAAGAAAAAAACCCCTGTGTGTGGACTAAAATACTAATGGTTGTACTATAGGGCAGGTTTAAGTGGGGAAAACATGTATATAAAAAAAATCCAACTGCAGATTAATAGATGAAGACTGAATGTCAGAAGGATAAAACTGAATTGTGAGGTAATTATATTTTTCTGGGTATTATTCCTCAGCATAGTTATTGAGCACTTTTTGAAATTGGCTAGGATGAATCAATTTGGAGGTAAACTGTCCTCTCTCGTGTGTGTGTGTATATATATATATATATATATATATATATACACACACACACAAGAGAGAATGACAAACTGTCTCATGACAAAATGAGAAGTCCTATATGATGTGTTTGTCCTTTGAAAGTGCTTCAGATTAGATGTTTGTTAATAGAATCATATATATATATAAATATATATATATATATATATAAAAAAGAAAGAACAGTAAGATATAAAATCTTGTGTTCTTATAGATATTTTTACAAAATAGTGCTCAATGTAAATTTACAGAGCATTAATATTATAAATTAATTGATTTAAAATATGGTTTTTTTCCCTACACAGTTCCAACCATGTTTCAAAAATAGAAGCTAAAAACCCCAAATTTAATTTTGCAATTAAATTAAAAGCATTAGTTCCATTTCATCTTCAAGCGAATTTTGGAGTAACTTAAAAATTACCGGGTTTTAAAGACAGCTAAAATCACGTTTCCATGGTTACAGAATATTCTACTTAAATTGAACAAGGGATGTCTAGATTTTCCTTATGTCAGTATCATTGTATCAGTTTATATATATATGTGTGTGAGGAGGAGGAAACAAAATACAACAAATGTTGGTTGTAATTATATATCATGAGAAATATTGAAGATTCTAAAAGGATGCTAAAACTAGATTTAAATTTCAGTCAATTGATGTGTTTAAACAAAGGCAATAGAAAGCTGAATGGGGTCATGTAGGTTGTGCATTTAGTGTAGTGTGAAGAAGTCCTTTTGAAGTACAAAATAGATGTCCCACCCCCATCTTGTTACTGAATTGCCCATTATATACAGATAATTTTAGGAGAAAGATGTATGACAAAGAGGAAAAGTTTTCATGTGGCACATTGTCCTTTAGGACCCCACTGGAATGAATTTATGCCAAATCTGCATGAAGGATTGACACTGGGAATTTAAATTTAAAGATGATTATATAAATTACATTGAAAGTTATTTCCAAATATAAAGAAATCTTTCAATATTAAATTAACATTGGAAAATACTAAACAATGTTAAATAGATATTGTTATAAATATTTACTTTGTGTACAGAACCTGGGTTTATAAAATAGTTACTCAGCCAAGTACTGATCACGTTTATAAAATAGTTACTCAGCCAAGTACTGATCAGATGTAAGGGTGATGTCAGTTTCAGATTTTTGACTGATCCCAAATTTAAGTGTGGCAACATTTTAATTGTAGTCAAATCACAGTGACAAAAGAAAGTTATATGAATGTCATTTTCTGAATAGTCATGATTTATAATTTCCTTAACACATTGAAAATTTGTTTTCTGCAAAAAAAAAAAAAAAAAAAAAAAAAAAAAGACTTCATATGATTCCACAAGGTTTAGTCAAAAGAACAATGTTTACTGGGTCACAAGTTTGATTTGAGAAGAAATTTAGAAGTTTTTTCAGTATCAATCAAACAATTTTGGCATTGGCAGATGATGCTTTGTCCATGTTGCATCTTAAATTGCTTTTTGTTAAGCTCTGATGTGTTAAAAAAAAATTTCAGACATTTAAAAAATCTGTGTGGATAGAAAAAAAAAGTCATTCAATTTTTTTTTTTTTACTAATTTACTGTTTTTTTTGGTTTTTTTTTTTTACTAATGATTTAACCATTTGCTGTTTTTTTGGCATTGTTTCCTTTGAGATGGTAAAGAAAAAAAACAATTTGTTCCTGTTAAAGGTGGGGAATGAAAATACAATTCAATATGTCTCTGGGTGGGGGAGGGTGTTGCAAGTTAAAAAAAAAATTGACTTAAAATAAAGTGATTTATCTTTTAAAAACCAAAAAAAATATGCTGTTTTGATGCAGTAAATGAAAAAAAAAAAAAAAAAAAAAAAAAAAAAAAAAGATCTTTTTGTCTGATTTTTACAACATTTTTTTACTTTTACACAAATGCGAAATTAACATTCAAGATGACTTCTTGCAATGATTAGTGGGTAAAAGAAAATGAGAAAGTTGCCACGACTGTAACACAGACAATTTTGTATCACAGAAGGCAGTGTCAGGAGTTCAGTTCCTACGACAAAGGAAATATTTATTCTTGAACATTTGATACACATTGGGACACAATGAGGAAAAGAGGCTTAGAAAATTTAACACTCACAAGACAGTGAAAATAAAAGGTGCAGAGAGAAACAGTGAGTGATCTACAGAAGTTTGAATGGATTTCAGAATCTAGACAAAGAGGGATAGTAAGGGAGGGCCATAAAGTTACTTCAAGCAACAAAATAAAATCAGCAGTAGAGAAAAGCCATAATTGTATACATTTTGAAAGGACATGGCCTATGAAAAGATCCATAAATGTTTATTACACTGCAACTAAGTAATAATCTGCATAGAAGTACCATTGAGTTGTTAGAAAACTGGCTATGTTCAACATCGTTATTGCAAAATATTAGTTGACTAAGAGAACAGTAAACATAAAGGCTATTTATAGATATAAAGGGCACACAACTCTACATAAAGGAAGATATACACTGGTCAAAGATGGAGTGTGGTGATTAAATGATAGACCAAACTGCCAAAGTTTCCATGCTGCAAGACATCCCAGAAACTTGATGATGCTGTAGCTTTTGTCAAAGGTTTGGCTAGGTGGCTTCTGATGATATCAGTCAAATTTGATTTACTGACTTCTTCCTTTGCCATCATAAACTTGATAATGTTAACACTTGTAATATGTGTATGTTGAAATCATGTGCTGGACATCAAATGTTACAGTACATCTAGTTTGACTAAAAGCAGTGGCAATTTTTCAGAATTGATAGTAGACACAGAAAGGAAATTATAAGAACTACAGAAGGTAGTAAAAGGAAAGCAAGAAGAAAGAACTAAGCATCAATTGCAAGAAGAAAGAATGCATGCTCATTAGCAAAAACAGACCAACATGCAAATTACAAATTGGAGATACCAAGATCAAAACAAGTAAATTATTATTTTCCATCTTTATACCTGTTTTATTATTGTTCTCAATGTTTTCCTTATATTCTTTCACACTTAATTCCCCATGTCTTAGTGGCTTTATTACCTTGCTTGGAATTAAATGATAAAATAAGTTATTTTAGATTTGAAGCAAATATTAAGATACATACTGTTTAGTGAGCATGTTTAGGTTCAAACCAAACTTTTGTAGCAAAGAAAATGGCAAATTACCTTGTCAAACCAAGTGATAGCATGTTGTGTGTATTCTACAATGAAAAATGTGTCAAAAAAGAAAGTTACTTAAGGGTATGTATTCTGCAGGATATGCTGGAGACAGAATGTCCAAATTAAAAACTATTCAGTCACCATAAAAGTATTTTGGATATGCTGATATTGTATCCTCTCCCAGCTGTCAACAAATGAAAAAAGAGAAAAAAGGCTTTGTTGATAAAAAAGCAGTTGGTGTTCTCGAATTGGGGGGTTCATTTATTTTGCTACCGTGTTCATTGGCTAGGGAGTTATTTCTTTGACTGTTTACATGCATTGGGAGTTGACATTGGACCTGCAAATCGAGATTTTGGCATTTCTTTCTGCCCCTCATATTTGGGTTTGAACTTGTGATTTGTTTTCTTTGTTGTGGAAATAATCTGTGATATCAATTTCTGTACAGGAGTTTTAGTTGAAGCATGACAAAATGGACTACAGCTTCATTAATCACAATTTTAAGCTATTTTTAGAATCCTGTGGCTGGAAAAATTTTAATGAGGAGTAAAATTCCTGATAACACTAAAGTATACAATATCTACTTGTTTTTGAAGGTTTCATAAAATTCTTCAACCCTGTTAATGGGCAACACAGCATACAATCATACAGGTAGGCGATTTTGAGAGAATTAGAAGCCCTTCATTAGTGGTAGATACAATCTTAACAACATAAGACATGCAGATAACACAGTGTTGATAGACACAGAAAAGAAACTACAAGAGCTCCTACAGAAGGTAGTGAAGGAAAGCAAGAAAAAAGGACTAAACATCAATTGCAAGAAGAAAAAAATGCATGGTCATTAGCATAAACAGCCCAACATGCAAATTACAAATTGGAGATACCAAAATCAAAACAAGTACTATAAATTAAATATCTAGGAAGTGTTGGATGGAAAATGTAACAAAATCTGAATGAGCATTGGGATAGTAAAAGTTGCCTTTCAAAAGCTAAACCATGTATTAAGGAACAGGAAAATTTCATTAGAAACGAATAAAGGTTACTGAAACGTTTTGAAATATTGGTAGTGAATGTTGAGCATCACTCGAGATGAAAAAGAGGCTTGGAAAATTTGATAATTTCAGTAACAAAGAGGAAAACCCCACATAACCTAGCAAGTGAGTTTGAGTAAATGGATGATGGAACACGTTTTAGGAGAGAGAACAAAAAGACAAAATTTGAGTTACAAAGAATAGGGAATTGTGGAGAGCCATAACCACAGACATCCTTAAGGGGCACATATACACACACAATTAAAAACATTCCAGACAGTATGGGGGTGGGAATGGTACTAATGCTGTGACAAAATTTAGCAACATTTCATTAGCCAGAATATTTTTTCTTTTTTTTTTTACTGTGTCATTCCTTCTGTCAAAGAAGCTCTAACTTGAAAACCATGTTTTGTGTCTTCAGGATTTGGGTGATCATGCCTCCACAATTTCCTGTCCTTTGTAGCACTTAGTAAATTTTGTCTTATTGCTATCCCCATTTTGTCAACCATTTACACAAGCTTGTTAGGTAGCTTATGTACTGATTTGTCCTGTCCCTCTTGCCTTCAATATGTCCTTTTGAGTATCAAATTTTCTGCACCCTCTTTCCTCATGTGTCCTAGAAATGTCACCCGTCTCTACATAGAAGTGTCCTTTTTGTTTCTATAAAACTTGTTTGTATGTTCAGTCAGTTTGATATTCTCAACATCATTCTGTAGAACAATATTAATGTTACCTCAGGTCTTTTCAGCTGTAATGAGATTATCCAGCATTCACTGTCATACACAAGAACTGAGGTTACATAACAGTTCAGTAATCTTTGTTTTTAATGAAGTTTTTCTGTTAACATTTTCCTTAGCTTTTGGTTGGTTGTTTTGTTTTATGGCATATCAACCTCAGTGGGTCATTTAATGCCAACAAAATTTTGAAATAGCAATAGTTTGGTAAAAAAGTATGTATACATATATATTTGAACCATTATTCAATTACTCATTTTTGAGTACAATTCAACTTTTAGGAAATTTACAATCTTGAATGGTTTTATTTTCGTAAAGTTTTTTTAAATTACTCGGTTTGGTTTGTTTTATGGCATATCAACGTCAGTGGGTTATTTAATGCCAACAACTTTTGTTTCCTGGTAATATTTTGTTTGGTCAAAAATCTATTTCTGGTAATTTTTTTACAAAGTATTTCTAGTATTAAAACCTATTTTCATACTTTTATAATGCTTTTTACCTCAGTTTCAGGGTTAACTATTTGCCCATAGCAGGGACCCTAACAGGTGCTACCACCCGGTTGAGAGTGGACCTGGTAACACCAGCAATTAAGAGGTGGTTCCACACTCCTCAAAAGAAGCCTTGCTGTTGGACATAATTTGTCTTACCCTGGATGCAGATGTAGTTTATCATCATATCCAGGACAGCCTTAGCAAAAGATGCCCTCCAAAAGGCTATCATAATATGCTTTTGGTCTTTGGTGCCACATTTTTGTCCTCTGTTAAAACACTACCTATATATTTAAATCTTGTATTTGTCTAATTTTGCTATCTCCAATTTGTAATCTGCATATTGAGTTGTCTCTTTTGCTGACAACCATACATTCTGTCTTACAATTGATGTTTAGTCCTTTTAGTTTTCCTTTACTGCTTCCTGTAGCAGTTCCTGTAGTTTCCTTTCTGTGTCTATTAATCCCATGTCATCTGCATTGGTGGATTCTCTGTATCCGTGATGATCTCAGATCCAAACTCAGCATTCTCTTCTATGAAACTTTGGAAGGACCCTTACATTGCACTGATCTACATTTCACCATCATAGTTGAAGGTGAAACTATCCTGCAACCAAATTCATTTCATGCTGACTCCTTTTTTCTCAGAGACTGTATCACCTTTCCAGAATTTTTTTTTCTTTTTAAGCATTTCACCCCTAGCAAAGTGGGAGTGCCACTAGCACGCAAGGGGTTAAGAGTAAAGAGGCGTGTTTGAGGAGAGGATAAAGAGAAGGACAGGGAACAAGATCAGGGTATCAGAAGATGTCGATTGACATTAAACTTGAATATTTGAAGATTATAGTCTTTGGTAGCAAAATTTCCTCAAAGTTGAAACTCGAGGTGACAGCAATGTGGTTCTACATAAGCATGCTAAGGATATGGACCAAGTGTATGAGCAAGGATGAGGTCTTAGAGAGGATGCAAACAAGGAGTTGTCTTATACTTAACATCAGGAAGAGGCAGCTGAAGTTTCTGGGACACATAATGAGGAAGGAGGGCCTGGAGAATCTGATACTCACGGGTCAAATAGAGGGAAAGAGAGACAAGAAACAACACATGACATACCTAGCAGGCTTAAGCAAGTGAATGACAGAACGTGGTCTGGGGGAGGTGGCAGATGGAAGGAACTTGTTGAGAGCTGCAAGGGATAGAGTGAGTTGTTGAAAGGACACGGTACATAAAAAGAAAAAGTTATCAGGGAAGCAAGTAAGAGAATTACACAGATGGGAAGTGCAAGAGAAGCTGTTTGAGTAGAAAGAGACTGTTACATTTAACAGTTTCGACAGTGAAAGGTAGGACCAAGATGCCAGCCTAGTAGCTCGCTTAAATTCATGCAGTCTGGGAACCAGTGAAAGCAACTCTGAACAGTTGCCATGAAAATGCTTATAGAAGAGATAGAGGGAAGCTATGGTACATCTGTGAGAAAGTATGTAGACTAGATGCCAGATCAGAACCTATCACATTGCATATCCATCTCTGGATTTTTTTGAGACTTACAGCGGGGGCACCAGATCATATATGACAGCAATATTCCATGCAAGGACGGATGGTTGATTTATAGATTTGAACTTAAATATTCTTTCATCGGATTCTGCTGAAAGAAAGGTTCAACAAGCGAGTGAAATACACTTAGATTGCCTCCAAAAACTTCTCAGCCTGTGAAGTTCCTTTGCCAGATGTACACCTTCCAAATCATAGGGAGGAAAAGGCCATTACTCTACCACATTCATGTAATGCATATTAGCAGAAGATGTAACAATTGTCTAAGGGTATTTGCTTGCAAGTTAATGTAATGAACCTGACTGGAATTTGAACTCGACTCATTTTGAGCTGTCATCCATTACACCGACGACACATCAAAGCCTAAAGCACCTGTTATTTCCAGGCTGTCTATAGATACTGACCAAGCTCAACCTTACTTAATTTTGGTGATTTGACAAGAACTGGTGTCTCAACGTGATGTGGCCATAAGCTCCAAGAACTTTAGATTTCAAGATTTCATTAAGTGTTTATCATGGAGAACAGATGGAATATTTGCATTTTTGCCAAATGCCATTTCACTTGGAGAATAGCCATGAAGGCATTTTTGGCAGAGATCGTGAATACATCATTTAATAAACATTTTATGTCCTCTTTGACTTTAGTCATCCTATCAGCATGGCATTGTGACACACAAATGCTCTAGGGGACTTCAGCTGCTCTATTAGTTATGAGCATAGTCAATTTGTCTTCCATTTCTTGAAAATTTATCATTGGAAAACGATTGTCATCGAGTACTGTTGATACATAGTACTGTTGAAATCCCAATGTCCTTTCTCTTTAATGAGGACACATGCAGCAAGCAATTGGATGGAATGGTCAATTATATATAGGATCAAGTTTCTATCCAAATCTTTCAAATGCTTGGCAATTCAGTCATTAAATTTTTTCTGATAGCAGAGCATTGTTGTTGGGAGAAGTTCCTTTTATTTTAAAAAAGTCAAGCAATTTTTATGAATTGTTTCATCAATACAACCATCAATCAGAAATTTAGTCAATCTGTATCCACTTTTGGAATTGAGCTGTTTCTGGATCGTTGGACATAATTTCTTCATTATTATAAAAAACAAACAAAAAACACTGCCAAAAACAAACAACAAATGCCACAACAAAAAAAAAAAAAAAAAAAAAAAAAAAAAGTCAGGTATATCAACTCAAACACATGTACCCACTAAATATAATGTTCATAGAAATAAAGTCATTACTGGCAGCATGTTACAATTGTAAATTTACATTTGTGGGAAGTTTGCATATGATCAAGTATACAGAAATTCTTGTTACTATTTTTGTAATCAGTTTCTTCCTCCTTTCATCAAATGTTGGAACCAATGTTTGGAGTGACCATTCCTGGCACAACTGTTATCCAACGCAATCTAAACAATTGTTTCTTCAAGGAGCTTTTCCAGGATACTCATTACAGGAGTTTTGTCTGCTTCCATGAATCATTTTGGAGGTTACTCTACAGCTTCATGGAAAAATCATGATAAATTTTACTCTAACTGCCACAGATTGTATTTCATAGAGGACCCAGCAGATATGCTCTACCTAAGGTTACGGGATAAACTACTTGCTTTCCTTTCAATTCAGCAATGTCCGACATTTTATCACCAAAGTCAACAATTGTTCCAAAAGAGCTTTATTTTCAGTCATTTAAGTGCTACACATGATACATGCTTAGCTAATCATGTATCTTTCAATACATGACTGACGAGGCAGATTTTTTCCATAGCAGGTTGCCATTTCTTTCTGCGGTAGACTGGTTGCCAATCAAGGCTAAAGAACACAGTCTGTCCTGCTATTCAACCTGGGGGTGGGAGAAGAAATGGATTCATACCTTTCCCCACTCCCAAGGGTATTTGTGCGTAAGTGAATATAATGAACTTGACCAGGATTCAAACACTGCTCTCCGAGTTCTCATTTTGAGCTGATAGCCATTACACCAAAATGCACATCCTGCTTTATTTTACTTTTCAGCAGCCTGCATGCTCTGACATGTTCAGTCTGGGCAAAAAAAAAAAAAAAAAAAAAATATATATATATTCGCCCTAAGCAAGGTGATGATGACACTAACATGCAAAGGTTTACTGGGAGTGAAAGAGAATGAGAAGATATAGAACAAACTGGAAACCCAATCCTAAAGAGTAAACAAGGAATAAAGGTTTACTTCTGTTCAAAAAGAATGGGGAGGAGTGTGAACCGGATGACAGACTAACCTATCTACTTCTATTGAGGAAAAATAAATAGTAAATAAAATTTCAGAGTTTAAGCAGGTTTTAGTATTGGTTTTCTGGTTCCTTCTAAACAGGAAACGAAGGATAAAAGTTAATTTCTGTTAAAAAAAACTGGGGGAAGGTGTAGATGTATATATTTTTAATGATTTCATCCCAACCAAGGAAATTATATATATATATATATATATATATATATATATATATATATATATATAGGAGAGAGAGAAGAGAAATCCAGACAAAATAATTTATCTTCAAAGATTTAAATGCAATGTCAAGGTTGAGTGGGAAGCAAGAATCTGGAAGAAAGTTTTATAAGCAAGAAATGTGATAGAAGAAACTTAGCATATCACTACATTCAGCCATTTTAGCTGTTAAATGATGAAACGTAGCTGCTAATCTAGCAGTACGCATGTAGTTAAGGTATGAGGGATGAAAGCTGAGCAGAATAATGACCATGAAAATATTTATAGAAATGACAGAGAATCTATATTATGGAGATGGGTAAAGTTACTGAACCTGAAATCTCTTGAAGATACAGTAAAGAACTTAGCTGTATGGCTAGATTTGAATGGCTGCCACAGAATGGCAGGTGCCCAAAGGTAAGAGATGATAGCTAAATAATATAACTTGACAAAAATTTCTAATCTGCATTGATTAAAGAGTAACAAACTGGGAATAATAACAGAAAAACAAACAAAAAAAAGACTTCAGTTTTTAATGTTTACCTTATTCAAGTCCCAAGAGCCACTCACGGTAGAGGGTTACTGACGTAGTTTGGGTGGTATGAGTAAGAGACCCAGTTTATGAGTAAGTGTGGAAAAGATAAGTTAGCACCAGAATTGAACATGTCAAGATTACAGTGGTTTGGAAAGCATCCCCTTGGGAGTTGGTTCCACAAAGAAGTTGTTTGAGTGAAACTTCTCAATAATGAGGGTTAGAACTGTTGGAAATGAGGAATGTAGCTAGTCTGAGAATTTTCCATACAAATAAAAATAAAGCAATAAGAGACTACAGTAAAAAATAGAATAGACGAAAATAAGGTTAGAGACATGTGCACGAGAGGGGGGAGAGACGCAGACACTACATACATAGATCGATATATATATATATATATATATATATATATATATGAGAGAGAAAACCAAGTCACAGTTTGTGCAAAATATCTATTTGTTACGGTCGGCTGACAGTTCCAAGTCCTGTAAAATGTTTCTCCCTTCCAAATTCTCAGAGGAATGTGGATCTGCAAACTGAATCAATCGATCGATTCTTTTTCTACGGCTTATCAACCCTTTGCAGGTTATTTAAAATCAGAAAATATTTTTTAGATTGTAAGAATTTTTTCCTTTGTGATACAAGTTTTACTAATGAAATTAAAATTAAATTAAAATACTAATTAATTGGGGTGGAGAGGAAGTGGTGAATTCATACATTTACCAAGGGCACAGAATGTAAATTGGAACTTGGCTCACCGATTAACATTTCAGAGATGTGACACTATTTAGGGTTGCTACACAGAAAGAAGAAAAGAAAAAAGGAAAAGGCGAGAATTAAATTTAGGTGATAAGAAACTATCACGAACAGGACACCAAGCGATGCTATTTTTCTAACAAAGAAAAGTGCTAAAGGTTTTATTCTCATTAGCGAGGAAGGTAGGGTTGCGGACGTGTCGGATTTGATTTAATTTATGACGACGCACCGAATAAGATATATTCAATCTACCCATGGCAATGGTAAAAATTTCAAGTTGGACAAGTGACCTCCCGCAGAGTGGTAGGAGATAAAAATTAATTAGGTCAAGCTCTGACCGAAACCAAAATGTCCGTTGAACTACTCCCATATCATTTGGGAAAAACACCTGTTTATTGTCAGGAGCTGGCTATGATAGCAAAATTATTTCATCAGAACGAATAATTGGCACCAAGGTGCGATATCGCCGGATTGACCACCCACTTGTTTGGCGAAAGTCCTCGGTGATGAATCCCAGGTGACATTCAGGATAAAATTGAGATTAAGTGACAACACTACGGTTCGTACACAGTTATTTGTCGAGAAAAAGAAAGAAAAAAAAAAAAGAAAAAAAAAAAGAAAGAAAAGAAAAAGAAAAAGAAAAGAAAAGAAAGAAAAAGAGGAAAAGAAAGAGAAAAAGAAAGAAAAGAAAAGAAAGAAAAGAAAGAAAGAAGAAAAGAAAGAAAAGAGAAAAAGGAAAGAAAAGAAAAGAGAAAGAAAAGAAAGAAAGAAAGAAAGAAAGAAAAGAAAAAGAAAAGAAAAGAAAGAAAGAAAAAGAAAAAGGAAAGAAAAGAAAGAAAGAAAGGTAAAAGAAAGAAAAGAAAGAAAGAAAGAAAAGAAAGAAAAGAAAGAAAAGAAAGAAAAGAAAGAAAAGAAAGAAAGAAAGAAAAGAAAGAAAAGAAAGAAAGAAAAGAAAAGAAGAAAAGAAAGAAAAAAAGGAAAGAAAAAGGAAAGAGCATTATAAGAAAGAATTTAAACTGAGATAGTCTACACCCGCGCTGCCGAGCGCCGATTACTGAATGGTGGCGTGAGGTTAGGCGGAGGTAATTGGCGAAGAAGGAGGGAGCCTATTGACGCCCCCCGAAGGGATCGGCGTGAGATGCCACTGAGAGGTGAAACCTGTTGACGCCCCTGAAGGGATTGGGTGAGATACCCATATGAAAAAGAAGTATCTGGAAGGACTTCAAAATGGAAAATAAAAATTTTCCTGACCGAAAACAAAGAAGTGGATTGTGGATTTAGAATTATCAAGGAACCTCTAACCCCGACAAGCCCACCCCGGTTTTGGTCGGCGTCCATATAAGCAGAGTCGCAACGAGTTGTGGCAGTTGAGTTTAGTTCAGTGGAGTTGAATCGAGTTGGGCCCGCCTCGCAGAAAGCTGACAGATTCCACGCAATTCCGAACTCAACTTCTAACCAAGAACAATTTATTTTTGAAGAACGACTTAGACTCACACCACCAAAACAAGTTTTACGGATATCGCCTGAAGATACACCAAGAACCAGTTTCTTAAAGAACAAACCACTTAAGATGTTAAAACTCGCCTAACAAACACAAAGTGTCACGAATCCATATAGCGGGTTGAGAAGACGACTCAGTCCTGTATTCAGCAACTAGATATAAAATATTGTTATCCTTTTTTAACACATTTGAACTTTTCAGGTTATTACTTTATTTTCTTTTACATATACTTGTGATATCACCCTTGTCCGACTCAGCTTGCATTACGGCCCGGCGACTGATTGATTTCATTTCCTAGATCAAATCCAACGTGGGTAGGTTAGACTAGAAATCAAACAGTTACTTCGGTAACCAGACGTTGGAGGCGAGCTGGGAACGACGAGGCTGATACCACCCAACCAGATTCCCATCCGAATCAGCAAAAAGGTTAGAACGTCACATTTGGTGCCGCGACCAATACCAAGTCACATTGGTCGTCACAGGACAGGATAGGACGGCGAAGAGACAGACGGGGGTGACGTCACAATTGGCGCAGCGACACCGGGGGACGTCACAGAGCCATCATCGTTACACCACTCGCACATTCAAGATTACAACACATCTAGACACTGACCAGGTTCGACGTTGCTTAACCGGTGATCGTACAGGAATCAGTGTTTCAATGCTGTCATAAGGCTACCCTCTTGAAGGTAAAAGTGAAACTTCCTAAGTTCAGCAACAAAATGGAGGAGTTCAATTATCTGAACAAAAAATTGGAATGTCAGTATGTCAAATATATAAGCAAACAGATTTGTCTAATGAGTTCAAGTCTCGTAAGGACCACATATCATTTATTGAGTGGAATCCTAAAATTTAATTGTTAAATTGTCATCTTAAAAAACAACGGAATAGTGAAGTTTCTATTAAGTAGAATTTTTTGCAACACGCTGACGCGTATTAAAATCTTCACATTATTTAATGCAGTGTAACTCGGATATAAGAGAGTTGTCGGGACCGGAGAAGAAGTATCTTATATCCGGGTTTCTCTTATATCCGGGTTTGGTCTATTTTGTTTAAGTATGGCTCTAATTTGGGACCAGAGAAAATCTTATATCCGGGTTTCTTACATCCGGGTTACATTGTATTGGTGAAGTTATCGCTAACATTTTTTGTCGAGATTTACAAACTACATTTCATTCAATTTCAAACAATCGATGAAATTTGAAATAAGCTAATCTGTTAGGAAAATACTTTGACAAAAACCCTACTGCGCGATTTAATAATTTTCTAAGGATACAGAAGGCGCTTTCCCAGCTCTCCACTCGTTACAATTCCTTTAACGTTCTAGGAATTCATGGCAAACAATATTTAAGTTTATTTTCCTTTTAGCAGCAAATAATAAATTCTTAGGATTTCTTACTCTTGAGCATGTAACATACAACTGGTCATACGTAAATATTTCTTTCCGAGGGCCAAATTTCAACTTTTTGTACATGTGATTTGTTTATAATTCTGGAAAAAGCAGGACAAACTGGAAACTGGATTCTTGTATATAAAAACTTAAAAAATATTTAATAAAAGTGCAATATTGTTTTTTTGCATAAGTATGTTATTTTAATAAATTATTTAACATACAAAATACTCCCACTATTTAAACAAAACTTAATTCCCTCCCACGACAAAAAAAAAATAAAAAAAAAAAAAAAAAAAAAAAATATAAATAATGAAATGACATAAAATGAATAAGTGAGTAAGTAATGAAAATTCATTGTACTAAGCTACACCTGTTTGCACTTCTCCCAAAATTTAGTTTAGATCGGTCAATGTATGGCTATTTTAGAAGGTGTGGGGCGGACTGACAGAAATCGCAGAAGTTTTATATATAGATAGTACGATAAATTTTAATTGCTCTAAGTTACGCAGCCTAGTAAAACCAATTCTACTTTGTACCCCTTACCTGTTTGCACTTCTCCCCAAAATTTGGTTTCGATCGGTCAATGTATGGCTATTTTAGAATGCGTGGGATGGACTGACAGAAATCACAGAATTTTATATATAGATAGATCAATTAAAATTTATTGCACTAAGGTACACAGCCTAGTAAAACCAATTCTACTTTGTACCCCTTACCTGTTTGCACTTCTCCCCAAAATTTGGTTTCGATCGGTCAATGTTTGGCTATTTTAGAGGGTGTGACGGACGGACAGATGTCAAAGAATTTTATATATAGATAGATCAAATAAAATTTATTGTACTAAGCTACGCAGCCTAGTAAAACAAACTACTTTGTACCCCTTACCTGTTTGCACTCCTTCCCAAAATTTGGTTTCCATCGGTCAATGTTTGGTTATTTTAAAAGGTATGACGGACCAACAGAATTTTATATATAGATTATGACCTGAAATTCTGAAATCAAGGATTATTTATTCTAATTTTTTAATTGGTATTAAATGAACATCCTAAAGCAAATAAAGAATCTGAAATGTTAGCATGTCAGCTCCAGTTACCTTCCCACCGCCATAACGTGGCTTCCCTCTGCCTTTTCTATAAATAATTTCATAGTAATTTTGTCTATGGTACTTAGACTTTATGAATTTAAGTGCCCCACTAGATTGGTGGAAAGGTCTCAGGATTTTATAGTTGAAAAGGCTACATGTAACCGTAAGTTCTATCTCACTTCGCACTTGTGAAACTCTTCCAGCTTTTTGCTTTCCAGCCAACTTTGATATTGCATTTAAAATTGAAGATCAATCATTGGCTTAACTGGACAACACAAAAACACACAGGAGGAAACAAAAACAAGAGGAAACAAAAAAAAAAAAAAAAAAAATGCTGTGATGAAAATTGATGTTTGACAATAAGAAAAAAATAACCACTTACAGAATTCATATACGAAAAACCTGCACTGAACACAGGCAACATATTGGACATTAATGAAAATGAACGCAATATGGTTAGATAGGACCGTTTGCAATTTGCTCGTTTTGGTAGCCTAATCAATAAAGCAACTAAAATATACCCTGGGTGGGGGGAGTGGAAAGCGTGAGTCTTATTGTTTCTCAACCCGAGCTCTTTTCTCATAGATTGACGGTCCGAAGAAATTGATAAAAGCAATTGAAAGAAAATTAAAATACCAGTAAAATACTTGACAATATCAAAAATTCAAGATACCTCAACAAGATGGTAGTGTGATAATTGTTACACATTTTTTAGTCCATCTTAGATACAAACGTACGAAGCAGTCTACAGCAATCTGTTATCCAAGTCAGACATCTGTAGTTTTGGAAAAAAAAAAAAAAAAAAAAAAAGAAAAAAAAAAAAAAGAAAAAAAAAGACACCCCAAAAAACCTTACATTGTTCTGTAGGCCTTGGAAACGACCATTCCACGAAACACATGGACTGGCGCTACAGAATCACAAAGAACTGTACCAAATATCCCAAAATATCACTGGTGGGAACAACTAAAATGTATAGTACATGTAACTTTTTAATGTTGACGTTTCCCAATACTTCAAACAAAAGGTTAGGAAGGAAACCCCCATCAATACTGGAAAGAGCAATAACAGTTACTGGACTTGAGAAACCAGTTTTCCTGAAAAACTGATTCGAGTGAAATATATTTTTATAAATTTCAACCGACAGTAGCACTGGATGCTCGGTCAATATTCATCTGAATAGGCGTCACGTCGAAGTATAACAGATTCAGTTGGGGGTTCGAATTCTTGCGCTTCTACAAGCAATTGGAGAATGACAAGAACCAAATCGGAGATGTCTTTTTCTTAAGCCAAATAAGAACGCCTCTTCGTTTGCACACGCGGAAAATGTCTTAACATCCTTTTACTTGAGTTTAGAGCCCGCCTATGCTGTGTAGGCTTTTGATAATTTTGTTGTCGAAATCACGTAAATAAATAACGTACACGTAAATCGCGTGATCCGATCACGTGAGCTACAGTCATTCATCGACACTTAACATTGACGTGTCCTTCGGTCATGCCACGAGGACTTTCCATAGTCATGCTGTTTATGTTCACTTCTCGCTAATGTCCCTCGTGAAAGCGATGAACGAATTCAGTTGTGCACATTTATTATGGCGATATATATATATATATATAAGAGAGAGATTCCTCCACAGAAAATAAAAGTAAAAGGCTGATACATCTCTTGTCATGATTGACAGGAGCCAGTCAGTTATCGTTTATTCTTGTAAAATCTGTTATAAAGTGGCACGTTCATGAAAGACAACTCAAAACGGAACAGAAGCGGGAAAGATTTTGGTTTATGACCGAAACGCACACAACGTTAAATGTCAATATCGTATTACCAAAACAAAAAAGAAAAAAATGATTCAATGGATATTTCTATAAACAATTATGATTTGATAGACATGTTGCGGGAATGATACTCATTCCCTGCATAATTTAAAGGTTGTAAACGAAAAATAAATCGGTAAAAGAAGTTATGTAACTCGAATTACGAAATTCCATCATTTGCTGGCTGTTTTAAAGATAAATTTTATTTCCTCCTTTTCATAGTCATCGAAAGCTTGCGACAATAACCCCGAATTTCCTAAGAAATGCAACTTGAGACATACATTGAGAAAAAGAGAAGAGATTATATATATTAGCGCGAATTGGATGCGATTCATATATATATATATATGAGAGAGACCCTATCTCTGAAGATCTCCTGT
>CAHIKZ030001623.1:420000-453914 GCA_903632075.3 Acanthosepion pharaonis | reverse complement strand
GCACAAAGTCACAAGTCATCGTGGCCGAGGGATTGAGCGTGCTGGCCTTGTTCAAATTGTTGATCACGCTAGATAACACGCGCTTTCCCAGAAACAGTAACTACGGTCTGCTCAGCATAGTTGCAGTATAAACCACAGCTGGACTTTGTGGGTGTTGAATAAATACAAAATCCGCCTGAGCAAGCGTCTGCAATAGGGATTTGCTGGCCGCCCTAGTAGACGGGTATCCTCGAATACGAGTGACCAGCTGTATATATAGTATAAGATAAACAACAATAATTTGCCTTATTCGGACTATTCTTCTTGATTATTATAGATATAACGTTTCAGGCAGTTACCCTCTGCACATCATCAGGTGTCTACTGCTTTGTATGATATGTGATATCAGCTGAGTATTGTGTTATTTTGTGCCTGCGGTGCCAGTTATTGTTCGTTCTTGTTGAATTAATATTTTCACTACCGGATCCAGAAGGGCACATAATGAGGAAAGAGGGCTTGGGAAATTTGATACTCAAAGGACAGACTAAGAGAGGGAAACAAAGCATAATCTACCCTGTGAGCATCAGTAAATTGATGACAGAAGAATTTTAAAACAAAATTTATTAAGTTACAAAAGACAGGAAATTGTGGAGAACCATGATCGCCAACGTCATAAAGAAATACTAATGATTGATTGATCCATTTTCTACGGCTTATCAATCATTTTCAGATTATTTAAAGCCAGGAAATATTTTTAAATTGTTTATTTTTTAAGATAATAATGATTTAGCGAAACACGTCTTACTAATTAATCCATAGCCGGGGAAAGGGGTTTTTATACCGTTTCCAAAGCTTGTGCGCAAATGAATATAACGGACTAAACTGGAAGAATGCTAAATAACTATAGCAATATAAATAAATAAATGATTTTTTTTTTGTTTTTTTATAAGAGACACTTTTCAGAGTTGTAAGAGAAAGCTAGTAAAAATGCAGCAAAAATTTAGAAATTAAATTTTAAAAATTCAAATGTTTTTCTTTTCTTTTTAGCTATTTTTAAAGAACAATTAAACTTCTTTTTTTTTCATGCAAAATTTTTTTTTTTTTTTTTTTTTTTTTTTTTTAGACAATCCCAAAGAAATAACTGATTTCATTCCAAAGATTGATCTTTCTTCTCCGATTTCTCTCTCAACTCAAAGAAGCGTGCCTCGAACGCCATATGAAGAACGGCCCTTACCAATTACAAACAGGTAAGTCTATTTTTTCAGCGGGCCCACGTCACTACCAAATGTGGCACAAGGTCGATGTTTAAAGTCAGTTTAAAGGCAATACCATGGAAAAATTGTCCAAGACCCTCGGTATTTCTCCCTTTGGGGCCGCCTGGAGCGTCCCCAAAAGGAGAAGTGCTGCCTGGGGGGAAGGTTTCCCTGTGTTTGGCCTTATTATTTTTATAACTTAACGCTGACAGCAAGTAAGTATTTAAATTGATCTTCTGTATGCGCCCAGATCCGAAGGAGGCAGAGGATTAGTTCAACTAGAACTGTCTTACAAAGCTAAAAAATAATCGGCCTTCAAAGATATCTGGAAACTACAAAAGACTGGATGATGATCTGTGTCATATTTTATTTTCTAAGCATAGAAGGCCGAAAGTGTCGAGCACCCCGTGAGGATCAAACTCAATAGTTGCTAACAATTACACTACGTCGAAGTGCCTAATTCACAAACAGATAAGTAACTCTAATCAAAGGAACATTTCATCTCAATTAATAGTCACCATTTTTATTCACCTTTGTGTCATTTAATCTACCGAACCAGACTGTGTGACATTTTCTAACTATAAAACTCTTGGAATTTTCAACCGAATACATTATTCAATCCACGATGGTAGATTGTTCTCATCCCATTTTCCAGTGGGTGGTGTAGTGGTTTGCAACTCGGAATGAGAAATCCGATTCCAATCAAGTTCTTTACATTTACTTACGCGCAAATAGCCTATGGAAAGATATGAATCCATCCCCTCCCTTTAGATATGGATTAAACAGTAGGACTTGTATTTGAAAAAAAAATCATTGTTATTCTCAAAAAATTAAAAAATTTAGTGCAGTTTTCACTGAAAAAAAAATTATTTAGTGCAGTTTTCACTGAAAAAAATTATTATTATTATGATCCAAAGCAGGTTTATATGGCTTTAAATAACTCACAACTGGTTGATAAGCCATAAAAAAAACAAATCAATCAATTCCATTGAACTAGAGCATGTGATTTTTTATCAGTACCCAACCTGGTCTAGTGATTGAACAAAATTAAAGAACTGAAAATGATTTTGAATTTGTTTTTATAATGTAATTAATATGTAGAGTATAAGGACACAGCCTCACTAAGTTAGATGTAGCTATTCTGGTTTCCAAAGTTAATAGGATCTTACGGGGTGGAATTGGTAGCCACATTCCCAAATGGTTTTCAATTCAGTGTTGTCCTCTTTCTAGGGCCCAGATGACCTTGCTCTTAATCCCTAGCCAGAGAAGACCGTTGTACGCTCCGGCCTTCTTCTAAACGATAAGATCCTCACCTTTCTAAGGTTATTTGTGCGAAAAGCTGACCAAAAACTACTGGGAGGGAATTCAAAGACCGTTGTAATCTCTTCATCTATATATCTGTCTATATTTCTTAAAGACTTTAACAATAAAGAACAGTAGAAATGTTGTTATGAGTTTCCAAAATGATGTTGAATTTGTTTTTTATAATGTAATTAATCTGCCTATATTTCTGAGATGAAGTATTGCAATTGTATTTACACTATTTATTATTTACATTATTTACATTGTTCGGACTGTTGTCCTCATCTTCGTTGTCATATTCACGACGTTTAGACCGTTGTACGCTCCGGCCTTCTTCTATATCTGTCTATATTTCTGACATGAGGTATTGTAATTATTTACACTATTTACATTGTTCGGACTGTTGTCCTCATCTTCGTTGCCATATTCACGACGTTTAGACCGTTGTACGTCTCCGGATGAGGCATTCTTCTATATCTGTCTATATTTCTGAGATGAGGTATTGTAATTATTTACACTATTTACATTGTTCGGACTGTTGTCCTCATCTTTTTACATTGTTGGACCGTCATATTCACGACGTTTAGACCGTTGTACGCTCCGGCCTTTTCTATATCTGTCTATATTTCTGAGATGAAGTATTGTAATTATTTACACTATTTACATTGTTCGGACTGTTGTCCTCATCTTCGTTGTCATATTCACGACGTTTAGACCGTTGTACGCTCCGGCCTTCTTCTATATCTGTCTATATTTCTGAGATGAGGTATTGTAATTATTTACACTATTTACATTGTTCGGACTGTTGTCCTCATCTTCGTTGCCATATTCATGAGGTTTAGACCGTTGTACGTTCGGACTGTTGTCCTCATCCTTCTTCTATATCTGTCTATATTTCTGACATGAGGTATTTCTGAGATTATTTTGTAATTATTTACATTGTTCGGACTGTTGTCCTCATCTTCGTTGCCATATTCACGACGTTTAGACCGTTGTACGCTCCGGCCGTCTTCTATATCTGTCTATATTTCTGAGATGAGGTATTGTAATTATTTACACTATTTACATTGTTCGACTGTTGTCCTCATCTTCGTTGCCATATTCACGACGTTTAGACCGTTGTACGCTCCGGCCTTCTTATATATCTGTCTATATTTCTGAGATTAGGTATTGTAATTATTTACACTATTTACATTGTTCGGACTGTTGTCCTCATCTTCGTTGCCATATTTTCATGAGATTGTAATTATTTACACTTTAGACCGTTGTTGAAAGGCTCCGGCCTTCTTCTATATCTGTCTATATTTCTGAGATGAGGTATTGTAATTGTTTACACTATTTACATTGTTCGGACTGTTGTCCTCATCTTCGTTACCATATTCACGACGTTTAGACCGTTGTACTGCGGCCTTCTTCTATATCGCTCCGGCCTTCTTCAATTAATTTTATTTTCGGTTTGAGTTTTGGACCGTTTAGACCGTTGTACGAACAAGTCTATCTTCAATGAGTATTGTAATTATTTAACTATTTATTGTTCGACGTTTCCTGATCTTCGCTGCCATATTCACGACGTTCCCCTGGCGTCTATATTTGAGATGAGGTATTGTACATTTCTTCTTACATGTTCGGACTTTTTCCTGATTCATCGAATTGGCTGACATCTAACATTCACTATTTACATTGTTCGACTCAGTAAAGTTCCCTTTAGTAAAGTCATATCTGTCTATATTTGAGATGAGGTATTGTAATTATTTTACACTGTTCTATATTTTGTTCATATTCCGACCGCTTCTTCAATATTCATGACAGAGTTTGATTGGTCATATTTCTGAGATGAATTGTAAATATTTATTTTACACGGAAGATCTTTCCAACAGTCTGTTGTTGCCCCGGCCTGAATATCTGTTCTGATAATCAGGATTTGTCCTCATTTCAATACAAAAGCCATCAATCTGTATTTTCTGTGAGATATATAATTATTTACTTTACATTGTTCATCTGTTGCCATATTCAATGCGTATACCATATTTCTGATGTTTTTTGCGAAATTTTGAATAAGCTATTACTGAAGAACTGCATCTGTGATAGTTGATTTGCTTGTTCGCTTTAGGACTTATATGGAAAAAATCGGATTTTTCTTTCAAAAGTCCCCTCACGGGTTGTCGTCTGGACCGCTTTTATTTCCACTTCAGTCCAGTTAATTCTTTTTGTTGGTTTAGACAGGACAACATCGTATCTAGTCTGACCAATATGGAAACACATTAAGAATAACTAAATTGACGACTAATTTTATATGCAAAAAAACGAAGAGGAAAAAGATTCTTTAATTTCTGTTGAAGGTGCCGATTACAAAGAAAAATAAAATACGACTAATTACTATTCCAGTTTAATTTCTTGCTCAAAAAGTACGTCAGAGTTTGAATTTACGTTATAAGACTCCTGACAGTCCATATTCTTCAGACTAGTCACGATGTTGTCTTGCCAAAAAGTCAATAAAAGAACACATATCAGGAAGACAGAAGAAGTTGCGTTTGAATTTTGAAGAACGTAAATTTAAAATTTAATTTTAAATCTTTGAAGCGAGAAACTGGAAGAGAGTCCACAGGTGAGAAGTGCGAGAGAAGAAACTATCAGAATAGAACTTACGGTTACATCTAGCTAATTCGTAAAAATAATGAGACCTAACTGCCAATCTAGTAGTACGCTTAAAAAGACAGAGGGAAGCTAAATCACTGTGATGTTAAAGTGACTGAAGCCGAGATGCCAGGTCAGGATGTATAACATTACAGACACATCTTTAGATTTTTGTCGAGTATCTCGTGATATATAGCAGGAATACCAAACCAGATGTGGCAGCAATATTCAAGGAGATAGAACATGGTAAAATTACAAATGTAATAGATAAACGGACTCAGGCGAAAAGAATTCTCTGACACGGACACAGTGAACGAACTTTCTTAGCAGTAGACTCAATTGATTCAATATAATCTTTCCATTTCAGTATCTGTCTATATTTCTAAGATGAGGTATTATGTACACTATTTACATTATTCGGACTATTGTCCTCATCTTTGTCACCATATTTATCACAACGTTTCAGCCTTTCAGTATCTGGCTATATTTCTGAGATGAGATATTATGTAACTATTTACATTATTCGGACTATTGTCCTCATATTTGTCGCCATATTTATTACAACGTTTCGGCCTTTCAGTATTTTTCAATATTTCTGAGATGAGGTATTATGTACACTATTTACATTATTCGGACTATTGTCCACATCTTTGTCACCATATTTATTACATTTCGGCCATTCAGTATCTGTTCATATTTCTGACATGAGGTATTATGTACACTATTTATCTTATTCGGACTATCCATCGCACCATATATATATATATATATATATATATATATATATATATATATATGCATGTATAACACACCTTTTGTTAAACATCTGAATTTTTAAAGTTTGCGTTATGCAAAAACCCATAATTACGTTACACTGTATGTGTGAAAATCTTTTTCTTTCTTTTTTTTACTTACTTCATACCAACCAAGATAATAAAGCCACTCTGATTCAATAGTCTGAGAGAATATGAGAAAAAATTATTTAGCAGAGAACATTAAAATAACAGGAATTAAGAAGACTGAAGATTAACATTACATTAGAATTTTTTTGAGACCGAAGTTGACTGGAATGCAAGAGATCAGAAGAGAGTTCCATAAATGAAAAGTGTTCAGAAGACCTAACTTCCAATTTAGTACTGCACTTAAATTCATAAAATCTAGGTACCAAAGAGGAAATCTCGACAGAACAATTACCATGAAAATATTTATAGAAATGTCACAAAGATATATATGACAGCAGAGGGAAATTGATGAAGCCGAGATGCCAATTCAAGACCAATAACATTGTAGATTCTTCATTGGATTTTATCAAGAATCTCTAAATACATATAAGATTTATAAATGTATAAGATAGATTCTGGTGAGAAAAATTATCTAGAATGATACAGTGAGCCAACTTTCCTAGCGGCAGACCTAGCAATTTATTCAATATAATCGTTCCACTTCATGTCGGGGGAAAACGTGAGACCCAAAAAGGCGCAAGTAACTGCTTTCCTGGAAATTACCATCGACCATGCTGATGGATTCTGTGCCGGTAAACTATTACTCATTCCAGATGTGTTTTAAATAACACTTTAAACATATGGTCTACATTTTATTTTCATCTTGTTTCCTGTAATATCGTCTTTACAGTCAATATAAATATTTTTTCATTTATAGTGTTGTCATGTGTATATACAGTGATTTAAATTAATATACCTGTTTTATTCTAATAGGCAACAAAAAACAAATTTGCACATGGAGATGAAATAGACGACGCCAAATTATTCCTGAACAAAATCTGGCAAAATCAGGTAATCTATTTTCTAATATTGGACATATGCTAATCCAGGTAATCTATTTTATATATATATATATATATATATATATATATATATATATATAATGCAGAAAGCACTGGACGGATAATTTCATCCTATTATTTGGGACTCATCAGTCTGATGAAATCCACTACCAGAATTGAAACCTGACAGAACAATTGGTGGATGTTTGCTTGTTTCGTCATATTCAAGGTTTCAACAGCAGTGCGCATCCACTGACGAAATGAAACCTTGACAAATAGGATATATATTTGTATATATGATTTCAGCATTCAATTGAGGTTTACCCATAGACTTTGTGAAAATTAATTATATATATATATATAATATATAATATATATATATATATATACATATGAATATATATATATATATATATATATAGGATCATATAAGTGACATAAGGTCTCTACTCCTTGAGTAGACGCCTCATTATGTCACTATCAGAATTTTATAAAAAACATGTATCATTTATTAACCTATAATCTATAAAGATTTAAGAAAAGATATTAGTCGATAACATTAGAGCCTTTTGTAAATCAAATTTCCGAAAATACCTCGTTATAAGAGAGGCATTGTACATCACACAGCTTTCCTCCACCTTACCTTATTTAACAATAATAACGGAGAGCTGAAAGTCTTTTAAAAATTGAAAGTCGCCCACTCGTTGCTAGCCATGCCCAACACACGATGACTCGGTGTTGCTGCTACTATAATTCACAAATAATACATCTCACAGAGTCAAAACATGAAAATAAACTAACTACACCAAAATCGAACTATTTGAAAATGGCTAAAGAAATGTCCAATAGCGCTTGGAAGAATCGACGATATGGACAGTTTTCGTGCTCGCTCACTCCCACCAAACTGGAAAAATGTAAGAACGCTGAAAAAAATAAATAAATAAAAATTAATAAAAAAATTCCTTAACGAAAAATGTTTAAAAGAACGCTTTACTGCTCAAATACACACATACACTTGTTTCAAACGTATATATATATATATATATATATATATATATATATATATATATATATATATATATATATTGATGCTAACTTTGAGACATTGTTGTATTGTCGAGGTGAATGATACGCAGAGAACAATGAATGTTTAATTATATTCAGCACCATAAATCAGGTGCTAACGGATACATATACAAAAATACAGAACAATAAGTTACAAAACAATTAACAAGACAACTTACAAGGAATAGAGGAGGGTCAGATGCTGTATAGCCAAACGAATAACAGTCCGAATATTAATCTATTAATCAACTGTTGAAATCCTTAATCGTAGACTATATCGAAAACTATTTAAGACTATGGGCCATGCTATCTGGTAGAGTGCAGAAGGGGTGCTAGCTACTTTACAACAAATATAATACTTACGATCATCACGTAGTGTCGATTCTTATATCACTCCTTAATTATAAAAGCGAATTTACAGACAGATATAAATTAAGTATGACAAAAAAAACATGATTTATCGTGCGAAAATGATTTCCTATTCGGACCCATTGTTTTATGGAGAATTAAACAACATAAAACAAACATTTATCAACAATAATTTCCAAAACCATGTTGTTGATGAAGAAATACGATGAGCTTTAAAGATATTTAGGAAAAAATATAAGCAAGCAACTTGATATAAACAAAAATAAAGGCTCCATTAAATTGTTTTATCAAGAAATTAAGCCCGTCAGGATTAAGGAAGGTCCTGTATAGGATACAGGTTCGATTCCTACTGGAGGACGCATATTCTCTACGAAATTTCTCGAACATTCAATCCGATAAATGTAATTCATACTGTTTAATTAAAAAGCAGAACATTTACTCAAATAAGTGTATCCGTAAAAAAAAACGTATAAACAGAAAATATATTGATATATATAAGTGTGGTTGGTTTTGAACAAAAGCTTCCCCAAGATAATCAAATTATATGTCATGATTGTCTGACTGTCGGTTCCTAGAAACTGAGTGGCCTGACCCTCATACATTGTAGGGTGAGGTATCACAGCGAAAACGGTCCGGCGGAGGAGTTCTCACTTCCTTCTACCGCCTCAGGATCCTTGGTAGGTGCTGGACAACGGCCGCGTCGATCTACAATTGGAGAGTCCATTTATATATATATATATATATATATATATATATATATATATATATATATATAATTAAACCTAAACTTTAAGTAAGAAAGATTACCCATATAAAAATAATTACAAATTGCATTCATAAATTAGATTCAAACTGATAAAGATGTTACCATAACAATTTACAATATTAAAAAAGTACGATTGCTCAGGTAAACAAACTGTTATAATTTAAAATATTTTTTAATATGTTCTCTATAAATGTGTTAATAAATATAGTATTTAACTTATATTCCTCAACTTTTTGTTTAAAAAAAATAAATATTTAAATTGACAGCAAGCATCAAATTAATTTATTCGGTTTTTTTTTTTTAGACATCTAAATTACTATCAAGCATTAAAATCTATTTACATAAATTGCTAAAACCCAGTTGCAGCCTCTTTCTCTTTACTTCCCTCTCCCTCTTCTTTCTTTTTCCTTTTTCTTTTCTCTCTTCTCCCCTCCCATTTCAATATATCACTACCGTTAAGTTAACCGTCTAAATAGGTCATGGTCTGGTCACTCCTCCTCCTACAATACTAAATATGATTGAGGGAGATATTAAATTAATCCCTCTCTAAACTCTACCATTTAACTACTCCTTTTACACTCTCAGTTAAATTACAAAAACTTACATTACCAATAAATTTTAATTTCATTTTTCGTTTCGTTTAATTTTTGGAAGTGCTATCTGATGATCCGGCGTCCTTTAAAAGGTTTCTGGTGAAATAAATTATTTTAATGGTACCTTAAAAATAAATCTGTTTTTCCTTTAAATATATATATATATATATATATATATATATATATATATATATATATATATATAATATTATTATGAATCATTCATACAAAAAGTAAATTAGTAAAATGAATAATATAAAATAACACACATCCCTAAATAACTAAATTTTAAAAATGCATTTTAAAAAACCCGCTAATCACTCGATGAATATTATCTTTGTTTGTTTTTATAAACTGTATTTTTTCCTTATATATATATATATATATAGTAAAGGTAATAAATCCGTTATGGACACCCTGTGTATATCTATCTATCTATCTATCTATATATATATATATATATATATATATATATGGTATCAAATGACAATTGGAAAAAAAACTTACATTTTTAAAACGTTTCGTCTTCCGACTTTTTAAGGCAAAATAAAATTAAATTTTTTGTTTTTGTTGTTATAGTTACATTAAAATTAAAATTAAAAAGATAGACGCTTGTGTCTAAATTCTTTTTCTGGTTAATGTAAATTACCTTTATAGTAAGGATTATTATTTTTTTTTCCATGTCGGCAATATAGTTATAACTATATATATATATATATATTAAGAAATGGACAAAGTCCGACAATTTATTTTATTAAAGACATTTTATGTTTAACGTTCTTTTTATAGATATAAGTATTTAAGAAATAAATAATTTATAATAAAACAGTGTTAAATAACATTTACCGGCCTGAAAAAAGGACGAATATTTCTTGGAAATTTCTCACACATTCAGGCCAACACAAATGTTATTTAATACTGTTTATTATAAACAGAGCATTTACTTAAATATTTGTATTTTTATATAAAAGAACGTTAAACAAAAATATCTTTAATAAAATATATATATATATATATATATATATATATATATATATATATATATATATATATATATATATATATATATATATATATATATATATATTATATATGATATATATAATATTAATTATATAATTATACATATATTTTTATTTGTATGTATAAAATATTATTGTATTAAATTGAATATTTAAACGAGAAAAAACACACTGTTAATAGTTCATTCTGAAATTGCTCCACTTCTGTGTGTTATGCGCTCCACGGTGGGAATCATGACATTAGACAATTAAATTGTCATTGGATTAATATTGAAAGATTAAAGCTTGAAAGTAACGCTAAATTTAACTTCCTGGTCAAACAAACCAAATGAAACTTATTCACGTGGATGAACCATAAAAGACCAGTAATTACACTTTCCTAGAGAACTTGAGACGCCATATATGGAATAGTATTATCATTTAATTCTTGAATTTTACAATATTTATAAAAACATATTTTGTTACTGATATATATATATATATATATATATATATATATATATATATATATATATATATATATATAAAATAAAATAAAAATAAATAAATTTCCATAGACATTTAACCAGACTAGACGATGTCATCTTCCGCTTTAAATTTAGACACACCCAACCTTTTTATGACTTGACGTTCTGTGAATAAACTGAGATATTGATACAAATTATTAACCCTTAAAATACTTTCTTTTAATAATTTCTCTAGCTGTTACCATAGTAATTTCAATTTTAATAATGAATATGCTTATAAAACGCGTAAATTTCAGGAATTAGTTATTAAAAAAAAATCGCTTGAAGATGGAACAGAGCTTGGTACTTCCATTCAATTTAATTCAAATAATTTTATTGAAGTTTTCGGCTCTTGTTTTGAAACATGAAAACTGTTATGTAGCGATGGAATCATTTTTTAAATAAATAATTATATTTAGGCTCTATTTTTGTATACACACACCCACACGAATATACACACTTACACACATCATACTCACTCACTCCCTAATGAGCCAAATGATAACACACACCCACAGCAATACACACGCTTACACATATCATACTCACTCACTCCCTAAGAACCAAATAACACACACACAAACACACTAAACAGAGACACATCCCCTCACCAGGTCCAATAAAACTGTCAAACTGACCAGAGAATTCAGAGAAGCATAGATCCATCCAGCTCTTATCTCAAATAACAACTTAAAAGAGACTGTTTGACCAACACAAGGAATGTTAAAAGATTCATGTTAAAAAGATAAAAAAAAACTAAAAAAAAAAAATGAAAACTACAGACAAAAGTTCATTTTCTCCAGCAAGACATTCATTTCTGTAGTTTACTGCTACCAGCAAGCAGAAATATTTCTCCTCCCGATGATGGCCATTTTGGTCGAAACTAGTCGAGGAATCTAAATGAAATAATAATAAAAAAAAAAACGAAAGAATATTAATCTACAACCCAGTGTGTCTAAAGATTTTAATTTTTTTTTTTTTTTATTGTTCAATATATATATATATATATATATATATATATATATATATATATATATATATATATATATATATATTTATAAATATATATTTTCAATATTCATGAAAGATTTTAGACTCGATTTCTTTTGATACCAGATTTTTTCCTCTAAAAGAAATTCCCCAGCAAATTGTCCAAAAATTTTGGAAGGTTTTGAATTCAATTTAGTTATTTTAGATTACTATATAGCATTACCTATTTGTTTTCTGTGGATAATTGTTTAATGATTTGAAGATATTTTAAATTTTAAAATTCTATAATTGAATAAACTCAATGTTATAAAAATTTTATAAAATTTTTTGGTTTTTTTTTTTCAAGTTCATTCGAAGACCATTTATTCAGATTCAGTAATTTCGATTTTTTTGATTATTTTTCTTTATGTTTGATTAAATATGATATATATATATATTTGGCGCCTGTTATCGGATGATGCCCATTAAAAACTCTTTCAGATTCAGGATTGTTTAAAAATTCCAAATTGGATCATAAAATATTGTCCAAAAAAAAAAGAATTTGATTTTTTTAAATAATTATAACAACAAATAATCTTATTTCATATTTAAGCTTTTTGATGACTCAAAACAAATCAAAAAACAAAAATGAACCCAGCATGTAAATCGCATAAGACTTTTTGTATTTATGTTTTTATATTTTTCAAAAATATTGTAGTAAATATGAATCTATCAAAAAGGGATTCAATGTCTCAAAAAAATATGTGCCAAATGTTTAAACAAGAAATTTCATATATAATAATATAAACAAATTTATAAACAAATTCACGCCATTTCCACAATCTAAATAAAAACATTTTTTTTTTATTTAAGAATATTTTTTTGTTATATGTTATATTGATGGAAAAATTCTCATAAAAAAAATTAAGTCGAGAGATTTTTATTCCATTTGAAAAAATAAAAAATATCATTTTTCAAGAATATAAATTTTGGATTTCTTAAGAAAAGGAAATCTTTTTGAAATAAAAACTGTCGTCTTTAGGAAAAACCTTTAAATTATAATGTTAAACAATAAATTCATCTGTTTATCTTTTATTATTATTTATCTAAGATATTCTATACTGACCAATCCATATCTATTTGTTAAACCGCCACGATTTTGAAAGATTTATGAGACGAACATAATGTTTAGAATGATAAAAAACTAATTAAATTTCTCAGGAAAAAAGGGTATTGAGGTTTGTTTTTTTCCCCAATATGGAAAATGTAATGGATAATTTACTCGAATTGTTAATGGGAGAATAACGTAGTTCCAATTGTCGTTTAAAAAGAAACCAGAAACTCAAAAAAAAAAGAAAAATAAACTATGAATTCACCATCTTCTCCCCCAAGAAGATGATAAAAGAAAAAAGTTTCAAAAACCATTATTTATTTAAAAAATAATTCAAGACTGGGATCTAAAAAAAATTCCCTGGTTTAAAAATAAAATTTCGCCGAATGTTTGATGATAAACATCTATTTATCTATCTATTTTTTATTAAATCTTAACTATCTATATTTTGAGAGATGATGAGATATTATGATTATGTATATTTTTTGTTTATTCGGACTATTATCCTCATCTTTGTTGGCATTTATGACAACGTTAAGGATCTAATCAGGTGGTTGGAATGTCGAACTTAACCCTTTTTTATATTCATATCTGAATGAGATAGTTCAAATTCCAAGATTTATGTCTTATTAATATATAAAAATTTAAAAAGCATTGAAATTCTCCACTGCCTAAACACAAAACTTTGGGTCCGTTGATAAAAATCTATTCATACGTCTTTATCCACTGTGCCATGAGTCCTTATGACTTGACATCTGTAGTATTATTAAAATGAAGGTATTAACTTCAAACCCTTTTGTCTTCATCAACCATTTTTTACAAGTGAAAAATTATTGCAATTTTTTATTTTGTTTATGGCATATTTATTCTCATATTTATTTTTGTTAATTATCCTTTTATCTACATATATATTATTTGTTATCATATTATATTCATTTCTTTGCTTGGTTATTCAGGAATTAAAGGGGATAAATATCATCGATTAAAAGCTTTTAATGCTGACACTCAAACCAGTCAAATAAATTTCTTTTTTTTAGAACCTTCATCAAGTCCGTTAGCTTTTGTATTGTTTAAAAATTTGATAATACTCATAACTCAAAACATTTTTCTTTTTGTCATTCGAACTTGAAATATTTGATATTGAACGTCAATAAAATTTCTTCATATCCATTTTAAATTCTAATCGTTTTGCATTATTTCTTTAAAAAAATTAATATCGTTTTATTTTTTGTGATTTATATATAATTTCAAATTCATTAGATAAACGAAAAACAAATTTATTTCCTAATGTTTTATAAAAAAAGCAATAAAGATTTCGTTTTTCAAACTTATCATTCCCGACAAAACCGCATAATTTTTTTTTTCGTTAACGGCATTCATAAAAGATGTATTTTTTTTTTATTGGCAAATTTTTTCACTTTAGGATTATTTTGATTTTTTGTTTGGTTTAAACCCTTATCTTTTTATTTTCTTATGTATATCTATTCTATCTCCTTTTCAAAGCATTAATTTAAATGTATTCAATATATATATATAATAAATATTTTTTGTTACATTAATATTCTATATAAGAAATACATTTCTTCTCGTTCAATGACACTTAAAATTTATTTCTCTAATATAAAACAAAATGTATATGTTGAATTATCTGAATATCGTGAAACAATTTTTTATTTAAAAGGTTCGAAAAAAATCTTTTCGCTATTAAAATAAATTATTTTTTTATGTTTTTTTCTCGCTTAGAACGTTTAATATATTTAAAGTTGAAAAAATTTTTTAAATGTTTTTTTTTTTTAAAATATTCCACTAATTTTATGCAAATTTATAATATTAATTATTTTAAAAAAAAAGACTGATGTAAATGGGGTTTTTTTTGAAAATTTTAAGGATACATATATATAAAAGAATATTTAACCCGACATATTTTTTAAAATTTTGAAAATAAAAAAGTAAAACTTAAATTTTTATGACATTATTTTCCGGTTATTTTTAATATAAAAGAAGAAAATTTTCAAAGGCAGTTTAAGAAAAGTTTGAAGGACTGAAACGAAAATTATAAATTTGGATTTTTTTTTGTGATTGAAAGAATGAAAAAAAATAAAAAACCTTTATTTCTAGTGCAATTTAAATTATATAAAGTCCGCCTTTAAAACAAATAGTTTTTTTGCAAAATTTTGTTAAAAAATATATAGAAAGACAGAGGGATATTAATCGTCGGTGAGATATGAGACTGAGATAGATTTAAATTATTTCAACAACTCACATTTTTTATTTTCATTAGAACATTTTATCCTTCCCCAAGAGTCTAAATCAAGATTAACAGTTCAGATACAGTCACGCATATTTTCTATTTAAAAATGATAGATTTTTGATGTGGATGGATTCAGAAAAAACCTTCTTTACGAAACAGATATTTTCCTTTCCTTTGTTTTTTCGTAACTATTTTTAAAAAATTTAAACAAATTTCACTGGAGAGTTGATGTTGGAAACCCAGTTGAGAATAGTTTAATTAATCGTTTGATCCCGGTGAAAAAATCTCCTGAATTTCATTAGTTATAGGAAAATGAAGTTTTTCACTGGTGAAAAATGACAGATTTTTTCTTTGGATGAAAAAAATCCTGCTTTAAACCATTAATATAAAAAAAAATTAAAACAAATGCATGTAAAAGACTTTTTTCAGATAATTCAACATCAAAGATTTATAGTACTATTTTTCAGCCCAATATTATAATATTATTTTATTTATTTTTTGTTTCTTTATAATACTGCAAAATTTTTTCACAAATGGATTCTATATGGATCGGATTGTCAAATTATGGATTTGTCCTTCAAATATTCCATTTTTAAGACATATAAACTAGATTCTTATATATTTACATCCTTTAATAAAAAAATTTTTTTTTGAATAGCAAAAAATATTATTTTGCACATTCAGATTTATATATTTGGCATTTTCTCCAAGAAATAAATTATTTATATATATATATATATATATATTTATATATATATATATATACGATATATATTAATATAATTAAGCAGTTAAAACATGTTTCATTGCATTCGAATTGTTTTTGCATTTATTTGATAAATTTTTTCAAAATACACATTTTTCGAAAAAAAGGTTGATTGCTTCCAATTTTTCCATTAAACTTTGATTGCAAAATTGCCTATCATTTGTAAATTGATTTTAACTTTTTTCTATATGGAAATAATATGATGGAATGTCGTTATTCATATTGATTGTTGATCACATATTTTTGGGGTTTCGTCAAAATCATAATTTACCTTCCAAAATAATTTAAGTATCTAATGAAGACAAAACAATACACATCATCACACAAAGAATTATATATATATATATATATATATATATATATATATATATATCAGGTCATCCCATAAGTTCTGTCCGAATTTTGAATAAAGAAAACAAGTGACCAAATGTTACATTTAATTACAAATTCAATCAACAATGTATTTTCCCTGATTATCTATGACTTCCTTCCATCTATTAACAAGCTTACTAATTCCATTACTGTAAAATTCTTTTGGCTTTGATTCGAAGAACTCACAAATGTCAGTTTTAACCTCTTCCTGTGTTACAAAAGCTGTTTCTTCCAAATGATTCTGTAAGCTACGAAACAAATGGTAGTCTGAAGGAGCAAGATCGGGAGAATAAGGTGGATGAGGAATTTTCTCCCAACCAAGTTCTTCGATCTTTTGTGACGTGATTCTTGCTGTGTGGGGTCGCGCATTGTCCTGATGAAACATCACCTCTTTTCGATTCACTAGAGCAGGTCTTTTTTTCCCTCAAAGCTTGGTTCAAACGCTCTAATTGCTGACAGTATATTTGAGCATTAATTGTTGCATTAGGTGGTAAGAATTCAAAGTGGATTATTCCTTGGCGATCCCACCAGATTGAAAGAAGAACCTTTTGCCCATGAAGTTCCCTTCTCGGCTGTGGCTGGGGTCCTTCCCCTTTACCAAGCCACTGTCTACGACGCTTAACATTTCGATAAAAGATCCATTTTTCGTCGCCAGTCACAAGTCTATCCAAAAAAGGTGAAACAAGTTGGCGAGAATGGAGAGAAGAGCAGATGTCAACTCGGGATTTGAGGTTGTTTTCAGACAATTCATGAGGCACCCATTTTCCAAGTTTAGGAACTTTTCCAAGTTGTTGAAGATGACGATGAACAGTTGTATGGTTTGAACTGAGAACCACTGCCAATTCCTCAACTGATAAAGCAGGATTTTCTTCAAGGGCTGCTTCAAGAAGCTTTTCATCAAACTCAACTGGACGTCCGGTTCGATCTTCATCTTCAAGGGTGAAATCTCCACCTCTGAATTTTGCAAACCATCTTCTGCAAGTTCTTTCATTCACACATTCCTCTCCATAAACTGAGTGAATGTTTCTAGCCGCTTCGGCTGCTGAGTTTCCTTTCTTGAACTCATAAAGCATTATGTGCCTCAAATGATTCTTGGGTACTTCCATGTTAGCAGGGTTTTAATCAAACAAAATTTAATTTTATTGTTCTCTGAAATAAAATTTGATCAGTTTAAATGCATCTAAACATAAAAATAATGTTAAATTTCATTTTAACAAAAAGTTAATTTCAAATATTTTAACAGATAACTGGAAAAGGAGAAAAATTCAACAGAACCTTTTATAGTGAAAGCCTGATATAACGCCACCTATGCGGGCATACTGAAAGACAATGTAAAGTAAACCACCACAAGGTCTATGTAACAAATTTTGTCTCACTAAAGTATAAAATCATGCGTTTATATGCTACATTTTTGGGAAATCTTGAAGGGGTCTTTTCTAGAGAATATTCTGTTGAAAATTTTTTTGATGTATAATGCTTCCACAATCAAATAAACAATTTTATTCAAATTATATACAATAACGTAAATACATAATAATTTAAATATTTAAAACCATAGAAATTGATAATACCTATTATATATGTGTATATATTTACTAGAGATCATATGTAATTATAAAAACGCAGATTTTGTGTGTGTATCCACAGGTGTACAGTTTATATAAAAATTTCCTACATTTTTCAACCGATTTCAACAAAACTTCCCAGGACTACGTAAAATTACCTTGCAAACCTGACAGCGCCAAAAATTGGAAAAACAATTGTTTTTGCACGAAATCAATTTGAAAACACGATTAATAGGCATCGTATTGAATAAAAAAATATCGACAGTATTTTTTAGTCCGACTAATGTAAATATCCATATTTCCACTCATCTCAAAATAGACAAACACTCTGATATATTTAGGGTTCGGTACGGACTCGATATACCAAAAATATGGAGACAAATTGAGAAAATTACCTACCAAAACTGGCAAAAAAAAATCAATACAATAAATAATCAATTTTCATCCTAAAATTTACTGTACAAACCATTACCTCACATCTCAGAAATAGACAGACTCTTTTTTTTTGATTTGTTTTTCTTTTTTGTGTGTGTGTGTGGCAAAAAAAGGACAATTGTTTTTTTTTTTTTTGTGTGAAATTGTCAACTCGTATCGAATGGATTAGTTTGTTTACTTTTCAACCGATTTCAACAAACTTGTGTGTTTGTGTGTGTTTATACATAGGATCGATTTATTGTCTTTTTAACCGATTTTTTCTTTCAACTTATTTTTATATTCAGAATGCTTTAAAAATTCCATTTACAAGACAATTGTTTATAATAAAATTATATTCAATCGGTAGACAATAACGATTGAAAACAATATTTTGTTTGAGTTTGGGTTTGACCAATTCGTAAAAAAAAAAAAACTAATTAAGACATGCGTGTTCAAATAACCTTAAACAATAATCTTTGTCAATTTTTTTAATTTTTAGTCTTTATGATGGTCGATACTTGATCTATCTCTTACTGTTACATCCCCGAGCAACGCCGGGCTCTACTGCTAGTTCTTGATAAAATCAAAAGAAGAATCAGCAATATTATTGGTCCTGACCTAGCATCTCGACTTCAGTCACTTTCCAACCGCCGTAATATAGCTTCTCTGTGCCTTTTCTACAAATACGTTTACGATAATTGTTCTGATGAAATTTTCTCTATGGTATATTCATTGGGGTTTCATTTTATAAATGTTTTTATTTTTATCCCTTCCTCACAGACAAATTATACATATGGGGATTAGTTAGGATTAAATATGAGATGGGGATTGTTATTATCTGGTGAAATATTAGTGTGGTAATGTTTTTTTTAAGAATCCTGAGTAAGACGATAAACTATATCCAACAATTTTCTTTTCAGGAGGCTTTAAGGATCGTAGAAACCACCATTTGATTGCTTTATGTTCCCAGGTCTACCCTGCCCCGGGGTGGTAGCACCTGTTAGGGTCCCAGCAATGGGCAAATAGTTAACCACCAAACTGGAGTCAAAACATTACAAAGGTGTAAAAATAGGTTTTAATACCAGCAATACATTTTGGGGGAAAAAAATATTACCAGTAATACATTTTAGAAGAAAAAAAATATTACCCCAAAAAAAAAAAAATTGTTGGCATTAAATAATCCATTGAGGTTGATATACCAATGGTAATTTTTGAGAATGGTAAAGAAGTTCTGGTAAGTAAATTGAATGTGTTGTTTTGGTGAAAGAATACTGTGGTATGTTTGAGTTTTCTAATCGTGGCTAGCTAAGTTTAAGATAAGACATTATTGAAAAGACCAGCCTTCCCATCTCCCTTTTTGGCCCTGTGCCACATTTTTTATTTTGAAAATAAATATAGCTTTCCTCTTTGGTACGTCGACTACAAAATTCAAGCTTAGGACTAAACTGGTATGTTTTTTTCATTTGACTGTTGAAATTGCTAATGTTGTTTTCTTTCACACTTCTCATAATGGAACTCTCTTCCAGCTTTTTTTAAGATCTGTCAGCTTTAATCTCCAAAGAATTTAAATGCGACATCTATTGATATGTTCTCTCTTGAATCAATTTTTTTTATTGCCTTTTTTTCTCAATAATGCTCCCTTTTCGGAAAAAGTTTGGACTAATTCTCTTAACTACAGGTATCATAATTTCTCGAAAATAGTACGGGTGCGTATTATAAATAGGTTTAAACAAAAATATTTTTTGTTATTGATTTCTAATAATAAATACGTAAAAACAATATTACCAGCAATACATTTTTGAAAAATATATATTACCAGCAATAAAAATATTGTCGGCATTAAATAACCCATTGAGGTTGATATACCGTAAAATAAACTGAACCAAACCAAAGAGTATGATAAGTAATAATGTATTGTTTGGGTATAAGGAATACTGCGTTATGTTTGGATCAGTAATTGTGGTTAGGTAAGTTTAAGACAAGACAGATTGAAGACCAGCCTTCCTTTATTCCCCCTTTTGGCCTTGTGCCACATTTTTGAATTAAAAGAAAATAAATATTACTTTCCTCTATGATAGTTAGACTTTATGAATTTGAGTACAATACTAGATTAACAACATGATCTCGTCAATTGAATTTATTAAATGTAATCCTAAGTTCTATGCTAACCGTTTCTTTTCCGGCTTCTTGCTTTCCAGTTAACTTTGATCTTCAAAAATTTAAATGCAATGCGAATCGTTATCTTCTGTCTTCTTAATTCTTGTTCTTTTATTGTTCTCGCACCTTAATAATGTTTACCTTTTCTTATATTCTCTCTCACTCAGTAACCATTTGTGTCTTAGTGATTTTATTGCCTTGCTTGGGATTAAATGCTTAATGGAAAAAAAAAGAAAGAGTATGAGCTTTTTCAAAAATGTTGTCCTGCAGGTCTCAAAGGCTTACTCCAAGAATTGGACAAACCGCGAAGAAGCTCTCCGGTCTTTGACTCAGCAAATGATTGAACTGTCCAAATCGGAAGATCCACGAACCGTTCTAAAGGCATCAATTTTGCTGATCAAAAGAGGCATCGATGACCAAGTTTCAGCGGTAAGATCTTGGAAAATATTCATTGATTCAATCACCAAATCATATTCAGTGGCAGATAAACTAAATATGCTCACAAGCATGCACACACACACACACCAACGCACATATAATGCATTTAATGTATATATGATATATATATATATAATATATATTGTAGCTAACGGAAGGTATCCGATCAGTATCGGCTGTGTCACTGTGGAGAGGGGGGTATAATATTGAAAAACCCTAATGACCCTCGTCTAGAAACATCACTGATGATGTGTACCAAAGCGTCCAATAGATGTATTTTACGATATATATATATAGGTCTGCTCTACGGTTGTATTGAGCTCTTTTGTTAGTTAGTTGTTACTCGTATCGGGGTTTTTTTTCTTTGGGCTTCAGACCTGCATCTGTGCGATTTTTTTTTTTTTTTTTTTTTGTCGGCAGAAGTTCATGTTTGTAGCTCTTTCTTTTTTTAAACCTTTTTTTCCCTCGAGATTGATTTGATTAGCAAATCAAAAATTCGAGGTTTTTCAAACGAGTCTAGTTATCTATATATATATATATATATATATATATATATATATATATATATATATATATATAATATATATGTAATTTCAGGTTTTATTTCTTAGTATTTCCATTTAGATGTGTTAAAATGCTTTATAAGTAAAGGAACATATAGTCTTAAAAAATTTCATTCAATATTTGTTTCATATAACCCTTGTTTGAAATGCAAAGACCAAGCCCATTAACCTACTGAAGTCATATAACTGTTGGAACTTCATTTGTAATGCTTTTCAAAACTTTTTAATGTAGCCTATTTATATTCTTGTTTATTTATAATATCCTTCCTTCAATCTCATCTTGAAAGGAGATGAAATGCAGACTGACTGTTACAAACTCCGATCCGATGACAGACTTGCCCAGATTAAAACTGTCCAATTTTCCCTTGATGAAGTCCTTTCCATTTGGCATTCACTTACGTGCTGCAATAAACTTTGCCTGATTAGTTTAGATGCATTTCTCTGTAAATTAGCAGACAAAAAATGACATAAATTCATTCTGCTTCTACCATCAGGAATTACGTCATCAATAATTATGAAGGAGCCGATTCCAGAACAAGTTTGAATTCAAAAAAACGCTTCCTCCATCATGCCTCACAGATGAGCTTGTATGCAGGGATCATATGCATAGCCTTTCTTTCTCCAACTTTGGTCTTTCCATCTTTTCGTCGACATTAATCTTGGTCTCATCATCAAATCAAAAACTTTTTACTTTCAGAGCTTTTGTTGTTCATCCCTGTACTTCTTGACCTATATATTTATATATATATATTTATTTATATGACGTATATTTTATATATTTCGCCATGGCCTCTATATTTCTACTCACGAAGTCTTCTTCGAATTACGGATTGTAAAATCTTCCCCCCATGAACCTGTCAGTTTTCTTGGTAATGTCGACTGTTGTTTCGGGGTTATCCTGGGATTTCAAAACGTTTCTGTCATCAACTGTTGTTGTTTTTTTTGGCCGACCGTTTTTTTGCTTGACCTGTTTGATTGGTAATGTTTTAAATAGTTCTGATTACTGATCGATTTTCCTTCTTTTTCAGTTTCAAAACGGCTTGCTTTTCTTACAGACATCTGTTTCATGATATATTATCCTATTTATACGGATAAAGATATATCATTCAGCGCTATTTAATCTTTAAACAATCAATCTAAAAAGCAACATCTGGGTGACAATTAACATCTATCAATAACGTTAATAGTTTTGCTCTCTTGAAAAATGGGTGGGTTCAAATAAAAGGTGATATGTCCTAAGCTGTTTAATTACAACTAAATGTTAATACCAGGAAATAAAACAATTGCGTCATCATCTTTTGGTTTTCAATCCAAATGTATTCAATGAACAATAAAAAAACAAAGGAACTTGCCTTGACGTTCCGATAATTTTGTATATATATATATATATATATATATATATATATATATATATATATATAATTTTTTTTCTAATCTAAAGAAACAAAACATTTGTTTTATAGAAGTTTAAAGGAAGAGAAATTGAATGTTGGTTTCATTCATTTCTGAAAGTCTTTTCTTTTTTGTTTGACATATGGTGTCAAAAAACAAATATGTTTTTATATTTTTTTTCTACTTTCGGCAATTCTTATTATTCTTAAAAAATGATGAAATAAATAAAACATCCCTTATTTGAAAACCTGCAATAACCAACTCAATTTCAAGTTAGTGGCTTTTTTTATATATTAAACTTTTGGGAATGGTTCTTTTTCGATTTACGTTTTTTAATTTGACCTTTAACATATTGAAAACCAACATTTCACATAAAACAATAATAAGAATAAATATTTGTGTATCTTCAAAATTTGCATTTTAAATATATATTTACATTACACAAAAAACATATGAACATTTATATATATTTATATTGATTATATATTAAATTATGTCACTAAACATAATCTCGATTTTCAATTAGTCCTGATATTTTAAAGAAATCTGAAATTTTCTGTAACCAAACCAAGAACCAGAAATACCATTTTCTCCTGCAACAACCTATAACCGTAAACTATTCGGGGGCTTAAATGAAATGGTGTAATGGTTATAATAATTAAAAACGAAAAAATCAATTATAATTGATTATTAAATTTGATTCTAATTTTTTCATATTTTCGGCCTTGTTCAACATCTAAGCTACACTTTGTGTGTGTAGTGTGTGTGTGTGTGTGTGTGTGTCCAGCCAAAAGTGCGTGTATCAAAAAATTGTGAGCCTCGTTTTTTGTTGGGTAAATAACAGAAATATTTTTAAACTTTTTGCGTTATTTAAAAAAAATATTTGAACATTTTTTCTGATAAAAATATAAGAATTAAAAAAAAAAATTTAGGATATAAAACCGTTTTCATGTTTGAAAAGAAAAGAAAAAAGAATAAAAGGATTTGAATGAAAAATGAACAAAGAAAGAAAAAATCCATATTCAAAGATGAAAATAAAACAAAAAATAAAAAAAAAAATTAAAAGGAAAAAAACAGAATGGAAGAACAAATAAAAATTTCTCATAATTAAGAAATAAAAATATACAATATGGAAAATGAAAAAAAAAAACGAAAGGACGAAATGAAGAAATGAAAAAACGAAAAATAGAGAAAGATGACCATCATAAAGAATAAAAAAAATGAAAAACGAAACAGAGATGAACGGAAGAAGTAAAGAAATGAAAAACGTTTTGTTTTGTTTTTTTTTTTTTAAAATTGGTCAATGAAAAACGAAAAAAAAATTGAAAGGACGAAATTGAATAAATGAATAAACGAAAAAAAAAATGTAAATCGAAATTTAAAGAAATGAAAAACGAAAAAAAAATGAACGGAGGAAATAAAGAAATGAAAAACGAAAAAATGAAAAAAGATGAAAGGAAGAAATCAAGAAAAATGTAAACGAAAGAGAGAATATATAAAACCAAGAAATAAAGAAATGAAAAACGAAAGAGAGAAAGATGAAAGGAAGAAATAAAAATGAAAAAAGAAAGAAAGGACAAATTGTTTTCATTCTTTTCAAAACCCTTTTCGTATTTTTCAAACCTGTTTTAATAAAAGAACAGTTTGTGACATTCCGAAAATTTCATCAGAACCAGTTCGAGAATTTTCTTCATTGCTTTTGCCAAAATCAAAACCAGGTGAAAAATGTAACACATGTTGGTTTAGCGTTTTTATAAACACAAGAATAGACACACGTCTCCGCACAGAAAGAACTTTCACACACTTCTCCATTTCTTTCCCAGTTGCATTTAATTAATCCCAACCCTCACACACAAGCTGTCCATATCACAAACTAAACTTGTCGACATTTTTTTTTTTTTTTTTTTAACTACATCTTATTTTGAAAAATCCTGATCAAAGCAATGATGGAATCAAACATTTCAATGTGAACAAATATATATAATTAAAATTTAGTAAAGTTTATATAAATATAAATTCAATATGTAAAAAATGAAATTAAAAAAAATTTTTATCAAGTAATTTAAACTTCAGGAGAACAAGGGAGATTTCAGACAATTATACTGTTATATTTATATTCAGGTCCTAAAGTTTAATGACTCTCCACGATTGTTTATATATGTTTATTGACATAAATAACAAATTAGAAACATTAACTTATCCCCGTTGTCTCTGCCATCCATTCATAAAGAACTCGTTAAGTAGGTTATTCGTTTTGGAATTTATTCCTGTGGAATGACTAAATTTAAGCATTATTTCCTCGTTAAACCGCCATTAATGGCAGCTGTCCACTGTTTGTAAATAATAACTATTTTTTTTTTTTTGTCCAGGCTTTATGTTGATGGTATTCTTAAAGGAAAGTTTCAACAACTACACCTCAAAAATGAACGTTCTTGAGTGAGGAAACTGTCCATCATTCACCGAAAAGCATCAAAAAATAAAAACCTCCACAGGCAAGAGGTTACTGAGAATTAGAATATGACAAAATGCTATTAAACGAATAAGAATTAAGAATTAGAATAACGTTTGACATTGTATTTAAATTTTTGAAGATTAAAGTTGACTTCAAATCAAAATGCCCTTTTCTTAGTTTTTTAGTTTCTTCAAGCGAAAAGTTTTAGAGATAAATTGTTAACCATAGAACATTTTGAAACTATCCAGTCATTTCAATTTAAAATTTGAGATTTTGTCATCTAAATTAATCGTTTAAAATTTGAAAAAGCCTTTTCAATAGACAAAATTCATATTATTGAAAGTTTGTATAGAAAAAGGTAATAACTTCACACGGGCTTACGGCGGTGAGAAAATGATAGGAGCTAATACCAGGTTTTTTTTAATAAAATTGCACATTCGTGCGGATTACAAACAGATGATTTTTATAAAACTTATTCCTCAAAATTAGTAAAAAACGAAAAAATCGCTCAGAAAATTCACTCTCTATAAATTTTCAGCTAAGAAGAAAAATAAAGGAAAATAAAAATAAAAATTAAAAAATTACGCAGAAATACCTGAAATAACTTGGATCAGATTACATTAAATAACTTGTATTAGGATTAGGATTATTAAATAACATGTTGAAACACCACTAAATCTTGTATTAGGATTAGGATTCTAAATAACTTGTTTTATTCCAGAATTGATCCTTGGTCGCGATATACGATATACTAGATGGAAGATGTCCCTTTAATAACTCAGTGTTTCTTTTTGCGGTACACATGTTACTATCCAATTTATAGAACCCAGTTTTCCTTTATTCAACCCATTGCTGACGGGAGAAAAAATTGGATTCATATTTTTTCAAAGGGTATTTGCGCGTATTTAATTTAAAATCAAACCCAACTGGAATTCGAACACCGATCCCAAAATTTCTCAATTCGAAAATATTTTTTTTTTCAATAACACGCAAAAATTCCAGAATAAGCTATTAAAACCAACAAATCAAATTGAAAAAAAAATCACCAGGTGAAAATACAGGGTGACCCAAAAAAATTTTTGAATTTTTGAAGACATATTGCCAGACATGGCAACACTGCAAGACCTTGAGCAACACTGCGAGACAGTGACCTTGAGCAAGTAAACATTTCACCATTTAGAATTCAAGATGAAATTCACAGTATCCCAGCTGAGATGTTGCAGCAGTCAATGAGGAATCTCAACAGCAGATTTCAAGAATGCATTCGTACAGGAAGGACGCCATCTACAGGACGTAATTTTTTAAAAAATGAAAATTCCATCATTGTTTCTTAAATGGCATGTTTTAAGGTTTCAATTACTATGAATAAAATATTTTTCTTCCATCACTCTTGGTTTTATTGGATTGTTAAAAAGTTCCCCTTTTTGGGTCACCTTGTATTTGTGTTTTTGCCAAGATTCTTTTTTTTTGATTTGTTATTTACGGCTTGTTTTTCATGCTTATTTAAAGCTGAAACATATTTTTTGAGATTGTAAAATTTTTGAGATAATAATGAATTGAAATTTAAGTTCTATTAATTTAATCCATAACTGTATCTGTAAATGCAGACTAGATAACTTCCCCATTAAAATATATCATCTTCTTTTTCTTCTTCTATTTTTTGCCAACATTTTAGGAAATAGGCGATCGTTAAAGTGTTACAAACTTCCCAAAGTGAATTTGCATTAACAAATTTTCCTCTTTTGCTAATATTTTCCAATATCCATTTAAACTCACCAGTAAAATTCTCTCTGAAATTCCCCTATCTCTCTTGCCCTTAATATGCCTTGTGGGTCTTTAATTTTCCAAGCTTCCCTTCTTCATTATGCGTCCAAGTAATTTCAGCTGTCTTTTCCTGATTCTGAGTTCTTTCTATTGCCATTTTCTTTAAGACTTCTTTGTTGCTTACTCGCTCCATTCATGGAATAAATGAGAAACTTAATTAATTAACTAATAGATTAAATTTCATATTTCAATAAACAAAAATAACAAAAATTTATGTATTTCAAACCAAATTTAAATTGATTGGAATCATTTTTTTTTTTATCAATAAAAATTATAACTTTGTCTCTATTAACAAATCTGTTGACAAAAAATAATTCTCTTTATTAAAAAATCTTTGAAACATAAAAATATAATTTTCTGAAAGACTGAGGAAAATTAGCTAATCTAAAGTTTAATTAATCTGAATGAAAGAAATATTACTTAGTTTTAGTTTAAAATATCACAGAAAAGCCCTTATGAATTTTCTGACGTTTTGTGTTTGATTTATTGAAAAAATTATATTTGGAAAATTTAATTAAGGGAAATTACTAAATAAATTACTGGACGAATAGAACATGAACGCATTATGATTTTTTTTTTACCAGTAATCATAAAAACTTAATAAAATATTTTAATCATTTTAATATTTCATTGAATTTTTTAGGTTCTTTGGCTTTATAGTTTTTACTTACGAAGACACATGCTGAGAAAATGTTAGCAAATGAATTTATTATGGGTATCACTTTATTTTTCCGACAATGTTGTGCATGAGCGTCCGTATTTACAAAAATCGACACGTTTATACACATCAAGAACTCAAAAATTCTTTTTATAATACTGGAAATCTTTGTATTGTAGTAAAATTTTCTATTCATAATCAGTAAATACAGTTTTAATTTCATAACAGTATTGACATCTGCAAGTTAATTACATCATTTTTAAAAAAAATTTAAAAATTTATAAATTATTCTGAATCAATTTTTATAAATGAACACAATTCTTGTAAAAACAAATTATTCATCGAAAAATTTTTTTTCTTAATTTAATAGTTCATAAAAAAGCAATTAAAAAAATTTTTCTAACTAAAATGTTTTAGTTTTACACGTTTTTTATTTATAAAATTCAAAAATAATTTTACTAATGAACAAGTCCCTGTATAACCAAAAATTTTGATGATTTAAATTCTTCAAAACTTCTCCTTATAACAAATTTAAACATTACGTGATACAAAAAAGAATAAACACATGTGTTGTATATACATTCAAATTTTATTTCATGTTTTTATAAGCGCTCAATGTGGCCAAAACCGGCAGCGCGGACAACATCAAGCCGATATGAGAAATTCCTCCCAAATTAATTCAATAATGTCACGGTCCACCGTGTTGATTGCAGCTGTTATTCGATCTTTCAAAATCATCGATTTTGCTGGATGCTGGAACAAAACTGGTCTTTAACACAATTTTCTAAGTCACACACAGAGTCAAGGTCTTTCAAACCTCTCCTCCCAATTTATCGCTGAGGCACAATTTTTCAATAACATCTAACCCCGAAATGCCAATGGGGAATTGCTCCATCTTTTGAAAAATGAAGTCCTTCCACTTGCTCCTCTGTAACACGTGGTCACAGAACCCATCTTTTAAACTGTCTAACCCACCATCGAATTTCTCACGATGGGGCGGATCAATTTCGTGATTGTTCTGAAAGCACGCTGCACCGTGACAATGGCTTCTACTGAGGAATCTCCATTTTGATTAATCTGCCCACAATTTAGCTACACCGGAAGTTATACTAACGACAGCGGTGAAACTGACACCCAATCAAACTTTGATAATTACTCTATCAAATAACCACTGATTCAGTCCACTACAATGCTATAGACCTGAAAAAACAGTATAATGATTTTGGCGTATTCTTTTTGAAACACCCTGTATTTCTAAAATGATTTATTCATTTTCGAATAAATCATGAACGTTTCATTAAAATCTGACAATTCTTTGATTTTTTGCCAGAATTTCTAAGTCAGTATGTTTGTAAGTGCAAAAAGAAAATTCACAAATATCATGACTCTCCACAATTTCCTGTCCTTTGAAGCTCTTGATAAATATTGTCTTTTGGTTTTCTCAACTAAACCCTGTTCTCAAGCTTCCGGTTTAAGTTACATATTGTTTTCCAATGTCCCTTTTGCCTTCAATCTGACCTGTAAGTATCACATTTCCCAAGCCCCTTTTCTTCATTATGTACCCTAGAAATGTCAACTATCTCTTCCTGGGGTTATGTAAAAGTCTCCTTTTTGTTTCTATTTTCTCTATATCTTTGTCGTTGCTCACATGTGCGGATCATGGTATTCTCAGCATCCTTCTTTAGAACTACATTTCTGTCTCTTTTTCATCTTTGAGAAGATTGTCCAGCATTCACTACAATATAGGAAGTGTGGAGTTGAGCCCACTTACTTTCCTTAAAAAAACCGCCGCTAGAGGACGATTTCTGAACCTATAAATACACTGTAATGATTTCTATCATTCTCTTTTTCTTAGTTTCATTAGACACGCTTGGATGTAGGTCTATCATGAAATCCTTATTCCCCCATAGCTGAACACTTTAATCAATCAGGACACTCGTTAGAAAACTGTAAATGTTTATTGATAGATTCTGATTTCAGTTCCACATACACACGCAGAAAAAATGAAAAATACTGGATTTCAAAATTAAATACATATAATCTAGGGTTAAATAAAGACTTGGGTATTTTAAATCTTTATAAATATTTCAATAGTTAAACATTTTTTTTTGATATAGTTAAAAAAAAATTTTATTTTTTTAAACAACATCTAAAATATTATTACAGTTAGATTTACGTTAATAATATTCGAACACAGTGGCGTTCCATATCACGTGATGTCTACGCTAAACAAACAGTACTTGTAAACAAACAATTATTTCTGAAGAAAGATTGAGGTCAATCTGAAATATCAAATATATATATAAAATAAATAAATAAATACTTTCATAAAACATTATTATTTTTTTTTAATTTGCAACTTTTTCTATATATATATATATATATATATATATATATATATATATATATATATATATTGAGGAATCGCATCTGAGTTCAATTCAGTCGAATCCATTACATTAACTTATACTTGGAAAGGTATGAATCCTCTTCCTATCCCCCTCAGCTATGGGCAAAATAGCAGGACAGACTGGGTTCCATATAAAGTGGATGGCAACTGGTCTAGGAGAAGGACAACTTTATATTCAAAACCTGCGGATATGTCGTTTGGGAACCTTGTGGCACTCGATGCACCAGGTCTCTGTATTCGTCCCTTCAAAAAGTGTGGATGCTCCTGCACGAAGCCTTCACCACTATAATCAAATCTCATGTACCGGTGTCGGGCTTTCGATTTCCTTGAAACTGATCTGCGTGACCCTCATACGTCGAATCTCGACGGGAGAGTCGACTATATATTTATTGGTTTTGGTTAATTTCCTTATATTTTATTATATAAATATATATGCAATTTCGCCATTTTGTTATATATTTTTTTTTATTTTTACGTGTTCCAAACTCAAACACCGACATTTTATTCCCGCAACAGACGACTGAAACGAAATTTGTCTCATTCTTAATACTTCCTTTGAAACAAAATTTATCTATCTTAATATTAATACTTCTTATAGCATATAGCATATGTATATATTAAAGAGTTTTTTAAATGTATTTTAAGATATAATTGTTCCGTTTTTTCAAAAACGAATATATTAGAAACTTCAGTAATATATTAAAATAACACAAAGCATATCACGAACCAACATCACTAATCTAATACCCTACAAATCTTCATTTTTTTTTGAAAATGACAGAAAAGTTTCGTAGTAAATTAAAATAAATCTAAATTCAAATCCAATGAACAATTATTTTAAAGCCAATAAGCATTTTTTCGAACTAAAAATTCCTCATTCGAAATTGAAAGGATCCAGCCGACAATATCCGGATACAGAGAAGAAACTCCATTTTTTAAATTTATGGATTAATATGAATGACTAAAATTAAAAAAAACAGAAATCTGATATGAATTAAACTTTTTTTATTTAAAAATAATTTGTCCACCAGTAGAGTTAGAGGAGTCCGTTCATTTGTCCCTGCCTTTTCGTTAGAAATCCATTTTCAAAACACACACACACACACAAACAAATATTTATTTATATATATATATATATATATATATATATATATATATATATATTACACACACACAAACAACACACACAATATTACCACAACAGAATTTAAATATGAAAAGTCAAAGAAAGTCAATTGTCTGAAAATTACCCAAAAATATAAATAAATTCACAGAGTTTGTATAGACTTTTCCCTCCAATAAAAAGGATTGTAATTTTTTAATCAATAAAAATATATATTCAATAATAATAATAATATAATTTCAGGTGAAAAAGGGAAGGTTACTGAATAGAATAATCAAACGAAGGTTGGTAATAAAACGATAATACTTTTACAAGAACAACACATATAAGATTTATTTTAAAATTATTTTAGAGCCAATAACCATATTTTTTTAACTAAGAATTCTAATTCGGACTTCAAAGGATCCAACCGACAAAATCCTGATAAGTTGCTTTACTTTGAAAAGAAGCTCCTTCTCTTAGATTTATGGACTCTCCAAAAAAAAACAGCTTATCCGATGTAATTAACCTTTATATATAAAATGCTGTCCACCAGTAGAATCAGAGTCAAATCTTTTCGTTCGTCCCTCCGTATCACACATATGCACTTATCACTATGGCCGAATTTACATGCCATCCCGTCAAAAACGTTAACTGTTCGCTCGATGACCCAAACACATACATATGCTCACAGCGTTTTAGTGTCAATAAAAAAGGCATTTTTCGAACTAAATTTCTAATTCGTACTTTAAATTTTTAAGTCGACAAATCCTGAAAATGCGCCTTTTTCTTAGATCTAGGGACTAATAAAAAAAAAAGTTCTTTAAAAAAAAAACAGTTTATCTTTACTCTTTCTAAATGTTGCTGAATTCTAGTCTTTGATTCCGCCTGAATTTTTCAGAATTCCTCGTGTCGAGACTATCTACCTACTGGAAAAAATCATTAAATGAAAACATTTCTAAAAAGTTTGCTCAATTCAAATTTTTAAAAGACAAAAACTCATCATGAGAAAACATATTTTCAAAAACCTTTGTCATTCTTTCTAGAGGTCATTTTCTTTTGCATTTTCTTGGATAAAACTACATCACCAATTGATTTACTATTGAACAGTTTTGAACCTTCACATCAAACTCTAATTTCTTTTTTGTACAACTTAACAAAAATTGAAAAAAAATTGTTTAAAGAAAAGTAAATGCAAACAATTTGATAAAATAAAATCAGCGATTATTAAAAAACAAATTGTCAAAGGAAATGTTAAATTTTCTTTTTATCAGGTATTCTTTTGGACGATTTTAAAATTTTGATTGCCTTATCTATAGTTTTTTAAAATTTTAAAAATTAAAATTTAATATTTTTCTATTTATGAAATTATTTCAATAAATTTTTTTACATAATTTTAACAAATATTAAAATAAAGGACTAAAATAACTGAATTTCATAATCCCTGAATTTCAGGTTTTTAGACTGAATATTGTAATAGCTAACAATGGTAAGACTGGTGCTAAATTTTTGAGCCGGGGAGATTTTGAAAAAACAACAACTGTTTTAATTTCTGAAATTCATCATCTTTCTAAAATAATTTGTGTGTTCCATGAAAATGAAGGAGAACGCTAGAAGACAGGGTCAGAAAAATCTTTCCTGTCTTTGATCTGAAAATGAAAACAATATGTTACTATTTTTACAAAACAGAATAATTTATGAATTTAAATAAAAAGAAATCAGCAAAACAAAAGGCACATTGATAAAACAGAAAAAAATTTTATTCAAAATAAAAAAAAAAGTTCTTTTCCTTGGCTTATAAACTAAAGAACTTAAATCATATAATTACTATATCTATTAAAAGATTTTCAAATTTTTAAAAGAATTGGAAAAAAATAATTGATTTATTAAATAAAAATTGATGGAAGATAATATATAATTATATTCTTTCTCGTTCTTGTAAAAAAATTAATATATTTATATGTCAGAAATAATTAAGAACTCCAAAGTGGTCCAACATGTATTTGAAAAAAATGACAATGGCAACAAAAAAAGGATTAAACATGTAACTAACTTCACTTATGAATATACGTTCCGGAGGTTTTGCTATTTTAGAGTCAATTTAATATTTTTTAAAAGAAAAAAATCTTTTAATGTTTGGGGCTAAAATTTGATTAAAGATGTTCAAAAGGAGTTTTTCAGAGGAGTTATAAATTTTT
>CAHIKZ030001623.1:340000-415000 GCA_903632075.3 Acanthosepion pharaonis | reverse complement strand
TCTTCCCCATTTCTTCCATGAGACCCCCTTGATCTCAGTTTATCAAATTTCTCTAAAAATCAGCTGATCCAAAATGTTTTAAATGACTCTTCATTGCTTCGATTTTCTCATCTTTATCAATCGACATCTCAAGGCTTTCGAAAAGAAATTCTTTAGATATAGATTGATAAAATTAATTTTAACATTTCTCCACCGGTCAACAAAAAATGTAATAATATTTGTGGACAGAGTAAATCCTACTTAAATGAAGTATTAAGCTATATCAGTGAAACCTGTGGCATCTTGAACGGTAGAATTTAATTTAATCTTAAACGCGATATTTAAAGGTGCAAACGTTATTCTCTTAGAACAAACTGAAAACTCACGCTTTTTTGGCCCAAATGCATTTCAAATGAGGAAAAGACATTAAGAATCAAGAATAAATCAGAAATTCTAAAAAGAACAAAAAAATTTAATGCATGCAAGACACAAATCGTTTAAAGAGCTATGGACGCCCATATCTTGGAATCGTCTACACAAAGAAATTTGTTTTTTCTTGTTTGTATTAATGAAGAATAAAAATAATAGAAAAAAGATTCTGAAATTGAATAAAAAAATTATTGTTTCTATATTTTCAAAATTTTGTTTTCAGATCATTAAAAAATATTTGCAGCTTTTGTCATATAATATGAAATAGAAAAGTTCTTAAGAAAACTGAAATTTTCATAATAATTTTAAAATAAAAACTTATTTTTGGAAAAAGTCAAAAAAATTAAAACGACTTAATGGTTACAAATATTCTTATAAGAAAGAAAGGAGACAGATGAAAAGAATAAGAAGTGGGTAAAACAAAATGAGATAAGAAAGAAAAAAAAAAAAAAGAAAAGAAGTAAGAGACGGAAAGAAATGATCAGAAACTTAACAAGAAAAAACAAAGAAACAAAAGAAAGAAAGAAGGAGAAACATAAGAGAATTAAGGAAAAGAAAGAAGGAGACAGATGAAAACAAAAAAATGTGTAAAACTAAAAAAATTTTATGAAAAAAGAGAAAGAAAACTACAACGAAAAAGCAAAAGATAAAAAAAAAATGGAATGAAAATTCGAACGGATGTCTTAAATTTTCAGATGGTAGAACATCTTCCGTAAAAGTAAACTCAAATATGAAAGTGGATAGAGAGAAGAAAGACGCTGAGATGTCGAAAAGAGAGAACGTTTAAGAGAGACAAAATGTGTGTATAGGGGGAGGGAGGGCATAATTAAATAAACGTTTGGGTAAGACATCGAAAAGAAAAAATGTCTAAGTAACTGGAAACGAAAGGATAGAGAAAGAAAAAAAAAAGAATAGCAGAGACGAAATAAGAACATAACATTTTTTAAAAGAGAGAGAGACAAAGATGGAATCAAACCATATATAAGACGAGCAAAGAGAAAAACAAATTTTGTAAAAATCACCTCAGAGACAAGAGAGAAGGCGAGTAGACAAACTGGGAGACAGATTACTGGAAAAGCTAGCTGAGAAAAGAAAAGTCAAAAAGAGAGAGAAAGAGAGAGAGAGGGAGAGATGAGATGAGATAAGACAAGAGAAGAGAGAAACAAAGAGAAGTAAGGACTTAGAAATGAAGCATAGGACTGACTGTCCGGAAAAAAAAAGAAGAGTAAGTGCTGGGGCGTTGGTGGAAGTGGCGGTGGCATGGAACGGGCTGGCTTTTGTCAAACTGGAATGAAGTTAGACAGAGATAATAATGACAAATACGCATTACAACTAATGTATTGTGTCACGATGGATACAGTAGGGTAAGAATGGCGTGTCTTCCCATATTTCTTTCTTCTTCCTTTGCGCTCTGTCATGGCTACGCTACACCAACTCTACCCAACAATGTGCGCATGTTCGGCGCACGTGTATATGCGCGTGTATTGGTTTACAAATTTTGTAGCATCCGTTGTTATTATTATTATTATTATTATTATTATTGTTGTTGTTGTTGTTGTTGTCGTCGTTGTTGTTGTTATGATTAATTCATGTATTTGCATGTTCACTGAATGGGTTTGTTGGTTATCGCTGAGGATTAAGTGACAGCAAGTTTTCTTAAATCTCCAGCACCTTACGCAGTATCGTTTAATATTACATATGCGTGTATAGGTCCAAGGATGAGATATGTGAGGTTATTGCTGGACTTTAGCAGAGAGCAATTTTCCTCATACCACCAGCACTATTATTATTATTATTATTATTATTATTATTATTATTATTATGTCGTTGTTGTTGTTTTGCAGTTAATATTAATTCATGCATTTGCATGTTCACAGGTTGGGTGTGGTGGTTGTCCCTGGGGATTAAGTGACAGCAAGTCTTCTCAAATCTCCAGCACCTTACCTAGTATCATTTATTATTATATTTCATGCATTTGTACGTCCACCCCAGATATATGTGGTTATTGCTAGACTCTAACAATTAGTAAGTGTCCTTATATCACCAGCACCTTCCTCAGTATCGTTTATTAGTATTATTATTATATTTTTTTATTATTAATTCATGAATTTACATGTTCACACGATGGGTTTGGTGGTTGTCACTGTGGATTAGGTGACAGGGAGTCATCCCAAATCCTCAGCACCTTACTCAGTATGCTTTATAATTACACTTCAAGCATTTTTTACGTCCATACTTTACATGTGCGATAATATCTGGCGTCTAACAGAGAGCAGGTCTTCGCATATCGCCAGCGCATTTCTCAGTATACTTTATGTTTTTATTTCATGCTCACATGTTCGAATCAAATGATTATCGTTCCTCAAATATCAAGCACCTTCCACAGTATCCTTTGTTGTTGTTGTTATTATTATTATTATTTCAGGCATTTTCATGATATTTAGTGGTTATCGCTAGAGGTGGAATGATAACAAGTCCCTTCAAATCTGCTGCACCTTCCGCAGTATCATTTATTATTATTATTATTATTATTATTATTATTATTATTTGAAGCATTTTCATATTCATATCAGATGTTTTGGGACTGAGTATACATGTTCGGTATGCTGTTACTAAAAAATTTTTAGTGATTTTCCAAGCGCAGCTTAGATGTGGCACAAGGCCGAAACTAGGGGACCCAATGAGGATCGAACACATTGCTCACGTAATTGTTCTAGCGTGATAATCTTGCTAACCATTACACCGCCTCGAGGTGCCCCAGTTAGAGAAAGAATAATATACAGAAAAAAAAGAAATCTAAAGAAGTGGAAAAAATGGGTTGTTGTAAATTCTATGGGTTATTTAATGCCAAAATCTAAACATTTTGTACACAATTTTACGGCTTCAGCTACAAATATTTTGTACCTAATTTTATACCTTCAGGGTAAATGTATGTTTTATAGATATATAGTTTGTTGATTATAAAATTTACCGCTGGTAATTTTGTTATAGAAAATGTATTTTTATTCTTTTATACTTTGGTTCTGTATTAATTGTCATTTTACTATAAAACTGGTCATTTTTCATAAATATATTACTGGTATTTTTACCATAATGTATTTTTGTACTTTATGAACCCTCAAACAAAAAATCCAAACACTATTTTTCCATAGCTAGGACCCTCACAGGTGCTACCACCTCAGGTAAGGGTGTAACTAGGTACAACAGCAAATAAGTTCCACGCTCATCAAAACCTTCAATCTTGCTGCCCGATGAAGTTTATCGTCATACCCAGGAAAGAGAAGGTCAAATAAAAAGAAGAGGATTTAGTTAAGCGATAATAAATATGGAGAATGATGAAGAGAAAAGAAAATAAGTGCCGGTAAGTAAAAGTAAAAACAGAGATTGGCTGTGGATCAATAAAAGAAATGGTGAAAATATATGAACATCATGTGTGGAGGAGATAAGATTAAAGAAATGAAGGGAAATAAATCAAATAAGAAAAAAAAAATGGACTAGAGAGTAATTTAAGAAAAGCAAAAGAAAAAAAAGACAAAAGAAAAAGAAAGAAAGATATAAGCGAAAGAAAAAAGTAGAAAGAAACAGACGAGAGAACGAGAAGAAAACAAAAGAGAGAGAGAGAGAGAGAAAGAAATGCGTAAAAAGTAACGAGAAAGAAAGAAAGAAAGAAAAGAAAAGAAAGAAAGAAAGAAAGAAAAGAAACATAGAAACAAGAGAAAAAAAAGAAGGAGATAGATGAAGTAAGTAAGACTAAATGAGAAACAAAAGTGAAAGAAAGAAAGAAAGAAAAGAAAGAAAAGAAAGAAAAGAAAGAAAGAAAGAAATATCAAAAAAGTAACGAGGAAGAAAGAAAGAGAGAAAAAGAAATTAGTAAAAAGTAAGGTAAAGGAAAAGAAACATAGAAACAAGAGAAAGAAAGAAATGAGAGAGATTAAGTGAGTAAAACTAAAATAGAAGGAAAGAAAGAAAGAAAGAAGAGGAGAAAAGAAATGATCAAGAAGTAACGAGAAAGAAAGAAGAGTGAGGGAGAGAGAGAGAGAGATGATCAAAAAGTAACGAGAAAGAAAGAAAGAAAGAAAGAAAGAAAGAAAGAAAGAAAGAAAGAAAGAAAGAGAAATGGTGAAAATATATGAACATCTTATGAGGAGGGTAAGGATGAAAGAAAAGAAGGTGAAAAAATCAAATACTGAGAAAATTGCAAAAAATGAATCACAAGACCGCCATTTAAAGAAATAAAGAAAGAAAAGACAAAAGAAATGAAAGCGGAAAGAAAAAAAAGAAAAGCTAAAAAGAAAAGGGCGAGAAAAAAATTTTACACTGATGAATCTTTTTTTTAAAAAAAAAAATAATAATCTTAGATCACACATATTTTACATAAAATGTGCTGTAATTTTGAATAAAATTTGTTTTATTTCTTTAAGGCATGGACTACCAAGAATCCGTTCAATGAGTCCATAGGACCCTTTTACCAATCAATCTGAGGGCTCCAACTACAACAGGGATTTTTGATGTTCTCATATGCCACATTTTTAGATTTCGATTTCAAGGTATTTGTATTTTTGATAGCTTTTTGAAGATCTTCAAAGATAGCTTGCAATCTGCAGGGACAGCCATATCAATATGGAGGCTTTTTTTTGTTTTTAAGTCTTTAATAACGATGTCTGGGCGGTAAGTTTTGATTGTTCTGTTTGTGTGTATTTTGTAGTCCTATAAAATTGTTACAAGTCCTCTGAGAAAGGGTAAGAATATTATTTAATCGAGCTAACAGACATTCACGAGTCTATCGCGCCATCCATCACGGCCCGGCATTAATGTTTCAAAATATTATTTTGACTATCATTGATGTCCTTATATGACTGTGTGAGATTTTCATTTAAAGATACTTTTAGAATTGTTTTATTATTATTATTATCAATTTTGAAAATTAACGTAGTATCTCACAAAAGTTTGAATAGTTTTATATAAAATTTATACAGACAATCTGACACAAATTTTGTTTTTCATTTTATTTTATTTTTTATTCCATATGCATGTATATGACTTGCTTAAGAAAATTATGGCAAAAAGAATATGTAATAATGACAAGGCCAGGGTTTGTTTTGTTGCAAAGTGCAGGAACTGCGGAAGTCTTGGGTGGAATGGTAAAAATCTAGAATAGTAATTATCAACGTGGAAGTATAACTTAGGAATCTTGGGGGGGTCCCAAAGAAATTGGGAAAGAAGACGATACTGAAGATTTTAAACTCCCTAGGAAGTTTTCTCTCTAAAACAATGAATGACAATGAGAACAATGCTTTAAATTCCATTCCAACACGGAACCATTTTTTGAAAGATTCAGAAAACTTTTTTTTTGATAATGTTCATTTTTTTTTTTTTTTTAGTTTTCAATTTTATTTTTTTGGTTCCTTTGTTTTGTTTTTATAAATTTTTACATTTTAAGACATCTTTTAAGTATCATATATAAAGTAAATTCAGGGCAAAAGACATGGTTGAAGAAGATTAAAAAAATATCCAAATAAAATAAATAAAAAAAAAAAAACGATCATTGCTATTGTTGGCAACTTTTAAAATTATTATATAAACAAAATTTTATTTCCTCTTGATTGAATGCATAAAGTCATGGCATGGATATGGGGCCATTGAACCCTGTTTTTTTGCATGACAAACCCTGAGTTTCTATTCTATGACACGCGACTCATAAATATATTCTCAAATTATAATAAAATACGTAATGTTACCTCTTTTAGAAAAAGAAAAATAAAAACCATGTCCAAAATAGAAATTCATTAAGTTTCATGAGACTTAAATCTTTTTGTTTCATAAAAAACCCTGACATCAGTTTAAATTTGACAATTTCTTTTTCCTGGAAAAAATGTTGTTTTGGATTTAATTATCATTCTCTATTTGAAGGTTATGTTTAATTGATAATGTTGAAATTTTTTTTATTGAAATGTGTTTTTTTTCTTTTTTCTTCAGACGGGATAATTATGTTTATCAAACAGCACTTTTTTAGAGTTTTTATTCAATATTCTTTAGATATCTTTATTGATGTGTTTGTTTAATGGCATATCAACATCTGAAGGATCATTTAACATCGAAATTTATGCCTTTTCTTGCTGAGCAAAAATATTAATAAAAAAAAAATTTATTTATTTTACTTTCACAACTGAACAAGTTAGATGATACTCAGTCATTTTCTATATATATATATATATATATATATATATATATATATATGAAGAAAATTAATTGATTTAAAAAAATGTTATTTTACAGAAGGATGCACCATGTATCATGGAAGAAGCTTAAAACAATGGCCCTAATTTTACAATTTTTAACAAATAAATTAAAAGCATTATTTCTTTGGAACTTAAGAAATTTTGAGTAACTTTTAAAATTTATACCGGGGACAGATTAAATACAAAAAAAATACATTTCCATGGTTACAGAATATTCTAACTCAAATTGAACACGGGTGGGACAGATTTTAGAAGAAGGCACACGTGACAATATCATTGTAGGATCAATTATTAGCTACATTTTGGTTTGGGTGAGATGTATTTTAAACTGAAAACCTTACGTCGGTTGAATGGATGTCGTCTGAATTTCAGTTAAAAAAAAAAAAAAAAAAAATTTTTTTAAATTGGTTATTTAAAAACCAGTTGCCATCATTTCCTTTAACCTATTCCTTTTTTTTTTAAGAACAGTTAAATGTATTAGAATCCATTATATTATGTAGGATTATTTTAACATTAAGTTTAAGTATGTACAGGTTACATTTTTTTTTTTTTTTTTTTGCTATATGACATATGACAGCAGAAATGGTTAGGGATTTCAACTGATTCAGTAAACTTTTCTTTTATATATAAACCTATTAAAATATTTCAAATGTAAGAAAGGACATGGGTTATTCAAAAGCTACATGACAGAATGGTATTTCATATTAATTTTATTTTTACTATAGGTGTTATTTTTGGATTCTTTTTTTATGCGTGTAGTTTTATTTAAAAGAAATTTAGGTTGAATTTCACAATTTAACTACAATTTTAATTACAAATTCAAAATTACAACTTTAAAATTTTAAAATATTTTCATTGTTTAGTTTAATTAGACTATATTAGTTTTTAACAGAAGGAAAATTACTCATATTAAGTAAGATTATTTTTCCATATCAAAATATTTAAATTTTTTTTTTTTTTTTTTTTTTTTTATATATATATAGAAGGTAAGAAGTGATTGCTAAATGGTACCATACAAACCATACCAAAAAAAAATATTTTGTTAAGTATATATTTTTGAAAAAATAGTTTGAATTTTTTATAATTTTATAAGAGAATTTGGATTAATGTCATGGAAGATTCATTTCAGAGTGTTTAGAGACAAAGATCAACAACTCTATGGGTTATTTAATGAAATCTAAATAAAATGAACACAATATTAGGCTTCAACTAAATATATTTTGTTTTGACTTTCACAAAAAATAAGTGGTAGACGATACTTTAATTTTTGCATATATATATATATATATATATATATATATATATATATATATATATATATACCACACACACACACACACACACACACACACATATATATATATATATATATATATATATATATATATATATATATATATATATATATATATATATATGAGTTTTTTTGAGAAAAATGATTGCTAGAGGAAAGATAAAATTTATATTTTTAGTTTTGTTGAAGTTATATTTTGTAAAAGAGTTTCATTTTTTATAAATTGTAAATTTTTGGTAATAATGTCATGGAAGGAAAATTTTTCTTTTAAATAACGTATCAACACCTTTATGGGTTATTTAATGCCGAAATCTAAATAAACAAAATATTATGGCTTCAATTAAATTTACATTTGAATGTGCTATTGCATACCTTTTTTTTTTTAAATGTATTGTTAATTTTTCTAAAAACTTTGTTAATGTGTTTTGATTAATTTGCTTAAAAATTGTATTGTTGGTAATTTTACTAAAATATATATTTGTTTTATATTTTTATAGAAAAATTTATTGCTGGGATTTTAAATAAAAATGCATTTTATTTTTTCATAATTTAATTTTATTTTTTTGGTGGGTATAGACCTGGGAAAAACGGCAATTAAGATTAATATTTTCCACAAACTCCAATCTCCCGATCAGAGGCAAGAAAATCCGGATGTAGTTGAATAAACAAATTTTAATTTAAAATCCTTATATTTAGTCTATTGTCTTTTGGGATTATTTAATGTTTAAATTTTTGACACTTGCATGGTAAATGAGTGAACGCCATCATCATTTTTTTGATTGGAGAATTCAAACAAAAAATTGAGATTTACGAAAATTAATAAAATTCTGCTTTGTATAAAAACACATCAAATTTTCAATGAACGGATGTGTTACATGCCGTACTTATGAACACTAACAGGTATGTCCCAATTTCATTTATCCGTTGGACACTATTGTAAGTCGGGGTATTATGGTCTCTGAGTAGTCCAAACCTAGCAGTGGAACCTAAAGCGCTGGCGAGTATTGTATTTTTCGATGTTATAGAGATTACCATTATCATGTACAACGTCCCTTTTTGGTTATTCCAGGTTTAGCAACATTTTTTAATTGGTTATCAACTTTGAAAATTATTATTGTCATCATTTTTTGTTATGGGATCTTACTCATAATAATAATAAAGGACTATTCCATACTTAATAAATACGGCGCCTCAGGAGTCCATACTTAAGTCAATACTTCAAGTCAGTCAGTAGTTCCAGTGGAGTCAGTCAGTAGTTCAAGTCGAGTTAAGAGTCGAGTCAGAGGCAGTCCGAAACAGAGTCGCGTTCAGACAATTACTGCAAGACATTGGAATAGTGATACTGGTTGAGACTACATTGTTCTCTCTACTAAACCTGATTGTTCATACTAACACTTCTACTTCTCTGTATATATTCCTGTTTGTAATATATCTGTGTTATTCCATACCCGTGTTCGAGTTCTTTATTGGTTCTACCTTGGACTATCACCGTGGTACAAGAAACCGGACCATAACAGAAATTTAAAAGAAAATTGAAAATTAATATATTTTTTAAGTGCAGAAACTTTATCTAAAGTCCAAAAATGGACATTTTTTTTCAATTTACAAGTTTTCACGGTAGTAAAACAATGCAATCTTTTATTTTATTTTATTTTTTTTTTATTTTTTTTTTGTTTAGATCATTAAAATTCTATTAAGCAAAATAGACTAAGAATTAAAATTTATTTCAATTTTAAAAGTTAATTAATTTAAATAAATTTTATCGGACTTTTAATTCTTAGTCTACTACGTTGCTAATATTAACTTCAACTTTGTAAAACAAAATAATTTTAAAAGACATTACATTTTTTTACATTGTTAAAAGAAAAACGAAGCGTGTTTCTGTTAACGTGGCATTTAATTTATGACTCTTCACTTGTTAGAATTGAAATAAATATTTAAAAAAATATAACATACTGAAGTTTCTGGAACGCATAATGAGGAATGAGGGCTTGGAGAATCAGATACTCACGGGTCGAATAGAGGGAAAGAGAGACAATGAAAACAACGCATGACAATCTCAAGCGGATAACAGAACGTGGTCTGGGGAAGTTTTGCAAAATTTTTGAGGTAGAGATTTGATCGCCTACGTCTTCAAAGGACATGGCACATGAAAAGAAAAAATCTTACAAGATTAGTGAATTTCATATGTTTATCATCGTTCTTGGTGTCGACCAATATTAAAAATTTTTTTTTCTACAGTAACCCTGAATATAAGAAAAAATTGGATATAAGAGAGATTTTCTGGTCCCAAATTAGAGCCTTTAAACTTACCTAAACAAAATCGACCAAACCCGGATATAAGAGAAACCTGGATAAAGAGAGATTTTCTCTTTCCCAAATTAGAGCCTAAACTTTTACTAAACAAAATCGACCAAACCCGGATATAAGAGAAACCTGGATATTTCCAAGAACATCTCTGAAACGATAATTGAGCCTAAACTTACCTTGGCAACAAAATCGACCAAACCCGGATATAAACAGAAAATGATTATATAAGATAAATCTAAATATATAAGAAAAATAATATAAGAATATTTTTCAAGGTTACACTGTATTTCATTTACCAATTTTTCAATTTAACTATTTCTTTCTTTTATATATTTTTACAAATATTGAATATCTTATTTCCTTTCTTTAGGACAATTTCAGTCCCACATTTTTATTAACTGACGAATTTCTCCCAAATTTCTTTTTTTCTTTGTTTTCTTATTTAAACTAGCAGCATGGCCCGGCGTTGCCCGTGCTTTATTCAAAAAATCGTAACTACTCATACAGCAATCGCTATCACTTGATTAAAAAAATATTTTTGCCCTTCCTTGCCTTTAAAAAGTGCCTTTTTGCCGTGCTAATGTTGCAGCGATATTTTTTCTTCCAAGCTTTATACTAAACATTAAATCTGTTACGAAAAAGAACTAAACAAAATGAACACAAAACGATCAGCTTTAAAAAAAGGACTCGTAACTGGAAAAATAAATGAAAAAGAATGTTAACAACAAATACTTTTTCACACCCAACCCATTTCTGCGGAATCAGAATCAACGTTGAGTTTAAGCAAGCGAATGAGCTAATTGAAGTAAAGTGCCATGCAGATTTAAATTTTTTTCCGCTTGTGAAATTTTTTTTGCATGCTAGATAACATTCATTATCCAGTCAGTCTGTTGGCTCTCACGCTGGCCAATAGAATATTCCTGCCTATTCGTGGCAGCCAGCTATAGGCTCTCATTTCTGGCCAGTAGAAAATGGCCGCAAACTACATGGGTGCAGTAGAAGCATGAAAAAAATCGATTATTTTCACTTTCGGTGGGAGTTGGGAAATGCAAAATCGGTCTTTTTCCTTCCCGCTAACTTGGAGCATGTGCATGTAAATTTTAGTGCAAATCCGTCGAAAATTTTCTTTGTGGAAATTAAATTCTTTCATCCTGCCTTTTTATAGATAGAATATTTATTAACCGCTCTTTATTCTCGTTTCCAGGCCGCGAGAACACGAGAAGAAGCCAAAAGGTTTGTTCTTGAAATTTCCCAGTATCCAGTTGTCAAGGTAAGATAAACTATTTCTTGCCCATTATCACCCCTAAGATTAACCAGCAATTCGTATTTTGCAGGTGTCAAAAATATTTGTTTTTTATAAAATGATATCAATTTTTGAAGATAACATAATTTCTTTTTTTTAAATGAAAATAAATCTAAATTCAAATCCAATAAAGAATTATTTGAGAACCAATAACCATTTTTTTTTTTTTCGAATTAAAAAATCCTCACTGGAACTTCAAAGGGTTCAGCCGGCAAAATCCGGATAAGTTACTTTGGTTTGAAAAGAAGCTCCATTTTTTTGATTTATGGATTAATATGAATGACTCCTAAACAAAACAGCTTATCTGATAACAACTTTTTATTAAAAAAATATGTTGCCCGCCAGTAGAGTTAGAGTCGAGTCTGTTCGTTTTTTTGTGGAAATTATTTTAACAATTATCACACACGCTATTACTATGAAAGAATTTAGATACCATCCAGTCAAAGAAAGTCAATTGTCTGCTCTATTACCCAAAAATATGCATAAATTCACAGAGTTTTATGACTTACTTTTCTTCGGCGACTGACTTGTAATTTTTTATTTAATAAGAAATATATTTTCAATAATAATAATAATATAATTGTTATAACCTAGGGAAGGTTACTGAATAGAATAATCAAACGAAGGTTGGTAATGAACGATAATACTTAGGACAAGAACAACACATATAAGATTTATTTTATTTGATTATTTTAGAGCCAATAACCATTTTTTCTAAGAATTCTAATTCGGACTTCAAAGGATCCAACCGACAAAATCCGGATAAGTTGCTTTACTTTGAAAAGAAGCTCCATTTTTTAAATTTATGGATTATTAAGAATGACTCTTAAAACAACAGCTTCTCTGATACTACTAACCTTTTATAAAAAAAAAAAATGTTGTCCACCAGTAGAGTTAGAGTTGAGTCTGTTCGTTTATCCCTCCGTAGTATCGTTCACACACACACACGCACACACACACACACACACACACACACACAAACTCTTACTATGACAGAATTTACATACCATCCAGTCAAAGAAAGTCAATTGTCTGCTCTATTACCCAAAAATATACATAAATTCACAGTTTGTATGACTTACTTTCTTCGGCGACTGACTGTAATTTCTTATTCAATAAGAAATATATATTCAATGATAATAATAATAATATAATTGTTATAACCTAGGGAAGGTTACTGAATAGAATAATCACACAAAGGTTGGTAATGAACGATAATACTTAGGACAAGAACAACACATATAAGACACGCCAGCAGCGAATAGAAGAAGTCAACCGCTAGAAATGAGTCAAGGGAATTCCACAATGAATCTCCAACTTCAGGATATCTACCAACCGCCCCACGCGGTCAGATGTGACACAAGGCCGAATTTAATGTGGGGTGTCCGACCAAAAATTCCCCATAGACCCCGTATAACACGGGATCGGGTAGCCGTTTCTCGAGATGCGACTCTGCCCTTCGACATAGTCTCGTCTGGGGATCCTCTCTGCCCGAAGGCAAAGAATTTGACCAGCACAACTGGAGACGAACCTCCAACTGCAGGATATCTACCAACCGCCCCACGCGGTCAGAGGCGGCATAATGCCGAATTTAATGTGGGGTATCCGAGCCCGTAGGTTCGGTCAAAATTCTCCGTAGACCCCGTTTTATACGAGGTCGGGTAGATGTTCCCCGAAACGCGACTCTTCCCTTCGACACAACCTCGTCTGGGGATCCTCTTTTCCTGGAAGCAGAAAGTTTGACCAGCACAGCTGGAGACGAATCACCAACTGCAGACCAACATACAGTATTTACTATTGTATTTATGGGAATGGGGACATATCCATTATCGTCCGTAGGTATGCTACATCAATAATATAATATAATAATATAATATTTTTGTAATCTAATAATAATAATATTCAAAAATATATTCAATAAGAAATATACAATTTTACTTTACCCCGTCTTCGAAAACGAAGATTTTGCATCATTTAGTAAAAAACAATTTTTTAATTGTTATTAAAACTACAAGTTTTGTTCACGCGGTTTCAATTTAATTTCAGCATTTTAAGGTTGCGTGTTCGTATCACGTCGGGGTCACCAATTCATTGTGCTAGTCTCACTTTACTTTGAGATTGACATGAATAAGAATACTTTATTAACACCTAAACATGAATACAACGGTTAACATAAACACAATGTCCTTTCTATATATATATGTCAGACGTATTTATCCATCTTGTGAAGTGAAATAGGTCTAGATAGCTTGCATCTTTAAAACCCTCGGTAACTGGTGCCGTTGGCACCGGAGAGAATTTCTTCTGTGTTACTTCAGAGAAAATCCGGTCCCTTCTCTAGAGGTGGTCAGCTTTTTTTTTCTTTTTTCTTTTTTTTTGAATCCATGTGGTTTTATTAACCAATGAGAGACCGCCTAACATCATGTGACCAATATCTCTATATCGGAGCAGACGAATTTCACAAACCCCAAAACGGGCGTTCCTTATAAGCAATACTCTGTAAAGGATAAGTAACGTGTACTTCTGTACAAAATTAAAAAAATAATTTCATTAATTAAGTTTTTTTTATATTTCCTTAGGAAGATGTTTCCCCTGTTAGATGCTTAAAGTTGTTATTCTGCTGTCAATATCATCAGAAAAACTAAAAAAAAAAAAAGAAAGAAAGAAAAATCGTTACCATGGCAACTTTGCTGCTTAAAAACGCTGTGGTTAATTTAAATATTTTTACAAAGCCAAATGTTCATACATCGCCTCCACCTTTCAGCTTCTTTTACCGTTAGGTTTAACTAAGTCTGCTCTACTTACTGTATTGAGCAATTTATTTAGTTATTTTGCCTAGTCGTATCGTTTTTATTTTCTTTGGGCTATGGACTTGCATGCCAGACGATTATTTTCGGCTAACGTACATCTTCTTGGTTCTTTCTTTTTTTTATACCTTTTTTTCCCTTTGGTATTGGTTTGATTATTTGCAAATCAAGACACCGAAGGTTTTCCGAACAGGTGTAGTTTCTTATACTTATAAGATTTCTATTAATAATAATAGATAGATAGATATATAGATATATATACTAGAACTAGTTAGAAGACAAAAAACTACCCAGGTTTCACCTCTAAGCGGATCGTCAGGGAAAGTGGCTAAAGAGGCAAATAAAAACGCATATTTATAGGCGATAGTCAAATTATACCACGTCACCAAAGATAAAGAAAATCAAGAACACCGGTATTCATGAAAAATTTATTCAACTAAAAGGGAGGGGATATTAAAATACGAACATAAAGGTGGAATGACAAAATAAACGGGGAAATTCGTCTTAATTTATAATAACCAAGATTTGTTATGCCTTTTTTTATGTTAAGAATTTTTGTTTTTTAATTAATAGTCTGGTTAAATTGAATTTGATTATATAAAGCTATAACGAATTTCTCCTCTGTACATAGTTTATAAAATTTTTGGCCTGCTTTATATTTGGGGCATTTTTAATATTTCCCATTTAAGGATGGGGTATTTTATCGTTTTCTTGTTTGGAGTTTTCCATACATAGGTGGATAGCATGGTACTATGTTTAGTTTTTTCGTTTTTTCAACTACTTGTCTGATTATATCTTTTTTTAAAATATCCTGAGTAGCACCTATGTATATTTTTTTAGGTTAGTATCCTCCATATCCTTATAAATTTTCACCTGGTAAACCACGCATTCTTTAAAACATTTTCCTGTAATGGGCAGATATTTTTATAAATCCTAAAATTACAAAAGCAGGGGGCTACTGCGTGGATTATCCCTAGTCTTTATTGGCAAATCAAAAATTCGAGCGTTTTTCGAAACGAGTATAGTTACCTATATTTGTATTTATATATATATATACTAGCAGTAGAGCCCGGCGTTGCCCGGGGATGTAACAGTAAGAGATAGATCAAGTATCGACCATCATAAAGATTGAAAAATAAAATTGACAAAGATTATTGTTTAAGGTTGATGGACACGCATGTCTTAATTAGTTTTTTTTTTGTTTTTTTTTTTACGAATTGGTCAAACCCAAACTGAAACAAAAAATATTGTTTTTTTTCCTTATGAGTCTATCAATTGAATAGAATTTTATTATAAACAATTGTCTTGTAAATGGAATTTTAAAGCATTCTGAATGCAAAAAAAAAAAAAAAAGTGTGCAGACAATAAGAAACACTACCTGCCAAAAAAAAAAAAACAAGTTTTTGAAAAATTGGTTGAAAATGTAAAATCCGATCCCATATATAAATGAACACACACACACACACACACAAAAACAAAACTGGGTTTTATAATAAGTATAACTCGATATGAGTTGTCCCCTTTCATTCTTGCGAAATAATTTTTGTTTTTTTTTTTGATTTCATGCAAAAACAATTTTTTTTTTTCAATTTTGGCACTGTCAAACCACTGCAAGGTAATTTTGGACACGTAGTCCTGTGAAGTTTTGTTGAAATCGGTTGAAAAAAATGAAACCCGAATCCAATATATTAAACGTAACACACACACAACACAAATTGCGTTTTAAGTAATAAGTAATAATATATATATATATATATATATATATATATATATATATATATATATATATATATATATATATATATGAATGACCAAAATTTTTTCAAGCCTAATTTAATTTTTATTGTATTATTGAAAAAAATTTTATTACAGTTTGGTCTTCGAGGCATTAGGGACAAGGCTTTTAGACTGAAATAGAAGCAACAAAATAAATTCAAATTATCGGTTTTTAACACAATAAAAGGGAGTGAAGGTGGTTAAAATAAAAGCGGTGTTATGGGGAAAAACCCGCTCTTTTGATACTCTGTTGGGTTTTTTTGTGAGCGGGAGGTGACGAAGGTTTATATTTGCCCTGATTTTGTTGTTCATTTTTTCCAGGTTAATTTCTTTTTTTTTTTTTTTTTTTTTAACAGGCAATTGTATGTTGTTAATGAATGATATCGACCGTTCAATGTATAAACAATAGCACCAAGATTGGCTCAAAGTCGAGCCGAATTGGTTGAACAAATCTACAAAGAAATCGGACTTCCAAACTCCAGGTTATAATTCTTTTTGTCTGTTAAACATTATGCTTCTTTTAGCGAACAAATATTTGGTAAAATATAATGAAAATATATATTAAATAAATTTACTGGCCTGATTGGTCAGCATTTTTATATTTAATCATTATAAATTTCTCTTGTATGCATAGATTGCGGCTGTTCCGGAAATTGTTGGGAGTCGGAGACTGACAGATAATATCCCATTTAATTTGTGGGGTGAAGCTTCCATCTTTAAGTTTCCAATAACGTTTGGATAGAGCAGTTTAGTATCTTAAAGAAGCCTTGGAGAAGGAATGTCGGTGATTGTAAAGTCTCTGTTTCAAACGCACGGCCGATATCCCAATGTATTGTTTTTTATCATTGATATTTTCTTTCGGAAAAATAGTAGCTTGGTATACCACATTTTCCGAATTACAGATACTTCCAACTGGGCAGTTAGTTTCGGTTCTACAATTACAAGGAGGCTTGTTTTCTGATGTGTTGCTGTCATAAAATGTTTTTAATAATAGGTTGTTGTATGCGTTAATAATATTATATATGTTGTTAATGCATGAATAAAATTATTTTCAGAGTTTTTCTATCGAAAATTTTTGTAGAAACATATTATTATATATATATATATATATATATATATATATATATATATAATATTTTTTTAGAGGGTTTAAATATATATATATATATATATATATATATATATATATATATATAATAAATATATAATATATATATAGATTGTTATATATCAATATATATATATGTATATATATATATATATATAGTATAGGATTGGTGTATACGGAATAAATTCCAATAACCAACAAATACTATTCTTAAAAGAGTGCTCAATACAGAGTAGAGCAAATATAATTATTTATTCGAAAATTATAACATAAATATGTTATAAAATCACTACAAAATAGCCATTTTGTTTCAACGCTTCTTTTGTCTTATCAAAATGATGATGTTGAATGTAGAATAAAGGGTTTTAAAAAAATTCAAATTAATCAAACACCCCTTCGCTAAGGAAACGCTGTTACATAAATCTGGAATGACCAATCAAAATATTCAAGTATACGAAAAATCAAAAAAACTTGACAAGAACTAAGGTTATAATAATTATTTAATGCTTTAATGTTGGGGTTAGACTAAAATAGAATTTATTCTCACTAATAAATATTAAATTATACAATAAAATTTGAAATTAAAATTACCCATTTTAAAATTTAAATTTAATCTATATTAAGTTTAAAATTATAAAATTACTGATGAGGAAAAAATTAAAAAATAAATATGTTATTCTATTTATTTTGTTTTTATAGAAATTTAAAACAATAAACAAGATTTGAAATGTTTTGACCTTCAACAACATAAAAAACATTTGAATCATAAACAGAGGCAGGGAGGATGACATCTTATGTGAACAACATATATATACATATATAATCAGATTATAATGCATAAACATTCATACGTATTTATTTATATATATTTAACAAAAGAAAGCGACGAGACAGGAAATATCTCCACGACCCTTTTAAAAAATCTATTAAATCAAAATAAAAATTGAAATTTATGAACTAACCGTTAACTTGTAAACACCGCTATAAATTTAACTTATTATAATGGTTGTAATAAAGAACGATAATGATATGTCAACGTAAATTTAGTAGGTTATTATTTTATTACCTGATGGTCCTATTGTTGATGTGGGTGTGTGTTGGTGTACGTGTAAAAAAACTTTTTGTCTATATGTGTTTGTGTATGTGTGTGTGTGTGGGTGTGTTTTATTACTGATATATATAAACAAAATCAATTATGGCATCTCTACAAATATTCTTAAATGTCTATAATTGGTAACAGAAGAATTTGTTTATACCAACGATTTTCCATATTTTTCTTATATATTCATTCTCGTGTGGTCATATGTGACGTCATGAGATGCAGTGCGATTTTCGCTTCTAGCGTCTTATATGCGCGTGTTTATCGTTGCTTAGAAATCATCTATATGTAAACAATGACAGACTATCATCTCTGTCTTATCCGTATATTGCTTAATATGTTGTAACTGACATCTTTGGAAATGGCTTAAATAAGCCGAAAGCTTTGATTGTATTAAAAAAATATGGATCAATATTGTGAATTTCTTTCTTCGTTCAACGATAATGATATGTTATCAGATGTTACGAAAAAAAATTACATAAAATAAATAGACAACACTTGTCTATATTATTTAACGAAATGTGTATGAATATATATATATATATATATATATATATATATATATATATATATATATTATTTATTTAAAAATATGATTCCAAATATATATATTTAAGAAGTCTCATTTTTCAAAACAAGAATAAAAAAAAATCAATATAATTATTTATATTAAATTGAGTTAAAGTAAAGCTCTGTTCCATCTTCAAGCGAAATTTTTTTTTTTGGACAACGTATTTCTGAAATTTACGTGTTTTAATAATTGAAATCAAAAATTTATGAATGGTAACAGCTAGGGCGAATTGTTTAAATTGGGTAGGCGTGTGTTGGGTGTTAATAATAGTATCAGTATAGAGTTACTTTCATAGATGTCAAGTCAGGAAAGGTGGGGGTGTCTAAATTTTTTTAAACGAAGATGTATTAACCCTCGTCTAGTTTGCATGTCTATAGAGATTTATTTATTTTTTAATTTTATTTTTTTCTGAAAGGGTTTTTGTGCATATAAAAAACTGTCGTAACGTTTGTTTTTTTTTTCACTTCAAAAGGGTTTTTTTTTTTTTTTTAGGGTTTTAAACTATTTATTTCGGCTATGGATTATGAATGGTGTTAAAATGTATGCAAAAAAAAAGTTAATTATTCAAACCATGAATCTGATGATTGGGCTATGGATTAAATTAGTTATTATATTGCATATATGTTTATATATATATATATATATATATATAAAAAATTACAAAAAAAAAAAAAATCTGAATATGCATTTATGTAGTATTATTGTTAAAATAAAGTCGACGTCGGACGTTTCGGTCTATTAAAGACCATCTTCATGGACATTTTCATTTAAACATAATTAACATTATAACTTATAAAAATTTAACAAAAAGACGATGGACATAAGAGCCCAACTAATTCAAACAAAATAACTGAAATTTTATACAGATCAGCGTTCCGTTTAAATATGAATTCGTAGTCGTCTCAAATGGGCGATGTTGTTAAAACGTATTCGAAGATGATTTCCAAAATTAAAATATTAAAAAGTCGATTGAAAAAATTTTATAAAAAAGTTCAAGAAATCTCTTCCGTTGATGTCGGAATTCACGTAGTGATCAATTGGTTCTTATATCTTCAACAAGAAATGAAATCCTTCCGAAATAAAGGCAAATAAAAAATGATTTCAAAAAACGATGGAACAATTCTAAAAAAAGTTCGATAATAAATCCATTCCTTTTTTGAAATAGAATCTATTATTCTCGTCCAAGCTTGAAAACACTTTTCCACGAAAATTATAAATTAAATTCAGTTTTATTTCCAGTAGACAGTATGTTTATATTTATATATATATATATATATATATATATATATATATATATATATATATATTTAATTAATTATATTGATTTCACATCTAAAATTGATTTTTTCAATATTATTTCATAATTTCCATGAGTGGTGTTTTTAATAATTTTGGACTGGACTAATTTTTTTTTAAATCCATAACTATGAATATAATAGATTGAAAGTGTTTCACGAATTATTCCAAACTAAATACGAAATCAATTTGTTTATAACTAAATTCAGGGATTATATATATATATTCGCATTTTTATAAAAAATATATATAGATATTCAGAGGGGGGGTGAATAATTCTGTATTATACATATATATATATATATATATAATTCATATTCCAGATGCATTTTTATATAATTTACTCCTTTTATATATTCTTTTTTTTTTTTCAGTAATGGTATAGAAATGTAACATAATTGAAGATATTTGAACTTTTGAAAAATTACGCTTTCTTCCTCAACATTGCATTCAAGAGGTTCGAAGAAATCAAAAATTATACAAAATCTGTACGAAAAACATATTTCTTCAAATGTCCATTAATTTCTTACCACTCGATGATGAGAAGACGCGAAAAAATACGCTGTATCGACAGATATTTGATTATTTTGATAAAGTCGACCGAAAAGAACAAAACCAGGATTTATCAAAATATGTGCAATTTCAAGCAAGTTCAAACTGATAAGATTAAATTTAATTGTTTTTTTTTTCATAAGCAAGAACACATGAACAGTTCTTTCTTATTTTGAAGATATACTTCATATATGCATTTATATATTATAAATATATTTTATTTATTTTAATTAATTGACCCACTTATATTCACAAAAATAAAATTATACAAGAAAAAACATCATTGCTGGGTGTGGAAAAATTAAATTTACAGAAACATTAATCATTTCCAGGAAAATAAAATCAAAATGATAAGGAGATTAGCGATTAATTTTTAGTAAAATTGGTTAAAAAAATGGAACTTTTAAAGGAGACTCCACAAATTAAAAAAAAAATTTAAAAATATAGAACCAACTCAACTGGGAAAATTGAAAATAAATTCAATTTTATAATCTTTTCATTCATCTTTCCTGTAAATTCACATATCTATAAGCCTACCATTTAAGTGATAATACTAGACTAGTGACAAACTCTCACCAATTTACATTGAGAACCATAAAACTATGCTAAATGTTTCTTTTCAACCACAGTCGTTATTTGAAAATTTTTCCGTTTCATATTTTTCCCAGCCAAAACTTTGATCACAAAAAATATATAAATATAATATCAATATATATATCTATATATATATCCTCCTGATTACAGTTCTTTTTTCTATATTATTGATATAAACTCCGTTTTCAAATTCTTCCACCCCAGTAACTTTTGCGTCTTAGTGGCTTTTCCTGGCCTTGACTGAGGGTGAAGTTTATGAAAAAAATTTTTTTTAATTATCCGTTTTAACATCAACTTTAAATTTTCATGTTAAAAAAGTTGAATAATGTTAAAAATTGAACATTATTATAAAAAATAAAAAAAATAAAAATTTATATAGTTTTTTTTAGAGAGTTTTTATATTAGCAAAAAATTCAGATTTGAGCGAAAAATAAAATATTCTCAGAATGACGTCAAAATCCACGATAAGTTGTGCTTAGTTTAATTTGTAACGTATATAAATGTAGGTGCAAATGTTGATAAGATAAATGCAAGTTTTTGAAAAGAATTGCTCAAAAAAAATTGATAATGATGATAGGTCTAGGTATAGTTTCACCAGCCCTGATATAAACCAAACTAAAAAAATTCAGTCCTTTGAAAATCCTTTGAATTCTGAATTCCTTATCAATAACATTCTCCGCTTCTACTGCGCATGACGTTAACGTGAAATCCGATGAATTTTTTTTTAATGAATAATGTATTTAATTTATTCTGTCCCATCGTAAAAAGATTTAATGTTATTATTGTTAATCTTAACCCTAGAACATTAACCATGGCTATATAGTACCCAGCGCAAATTTTCATATTTAATTACAATTTTCAGTACCTGATTTACTTACCTAAATAATATGTTTTTCAGTTCCGGAATAAATTAATGTTAACTCAAAGTACAAAGTTTGAAGTGCCTGCATGTAAAATATTTCAAATAAAGATTTTATTTAATATTTTTTTTGGTGGGGGATATTTTCAAAATCGGGTATGGTTATTAGTGGTGTAACTTTAATTGATGGTTAGTGTTCTAGGGCAAGATTTTTTTAGGATAGGTTCGTATGAACTGAATATTTATTCTTTGGAAGTAATCAGTTTGTAGATAAATTTCATTGACATAATTTGGTAAAGATGATTTTTGTCGACAATCTTTTTTGGTTTGGTTTATTTTGTTTTACGTCATATCAATCGCAATGAGTTATTTAACCCTTTCCAGAATACCATTCGCAATTTTTTTTCTATTTTTTAATATTTATTTTTTTTCAGTACCTGATTTTCTTACGTAAATAATAATAAATTTTAAGTTCCTATTAACCTTAACTAAATCACAAAGTTTGAAGTGCCTGCATTTTAAAATATTTCAAATAAAGATTTATATTTTATATTTAATTTCATTTTTTTTTGATATTTTCAAAATCAGGGATGATATAAATGGTTAGTAATGGTGTATCTTTAATTGATGGTTAGTGTTCTAGAAATAATTCATGTCAAAAAAATCATTTTTTAGGAAACAGGTTCCTATGAATTAAATAATATTCTTTGAAGAAATCATTTCTAAAAATTTTCATATGACGTATTTTTAAAGAGGATTTTTCGTAATGAACAATACTTATTTGGTTTGGTTTAAATTATTTTTGACGTCAAATCTTTAATCAATGAGTCCTATTTTAACCCTAGAACACTAACCATGGGTATATAGTACCCAGCACAAATTTTCCTATTTTTTAATTACAATTTTCAGTACCTGATTTTCTTACCTAAATAATATGTTTTACAGTTCCTATTAATGTTAACTCAAATTACAAAGTTTGAAGTGCCTGCATGTAAAATATTTCAAATAAAATTTTTATTTAAATAAAAATTTTTTATTTTTTTTTTTTTTTTTTTTTTTTTTGATATTTTCAAAATCGAGTATGATATACCCATGGTTAGTAGTGGTGTAACTTTAATTGATGGATAGGTTTCTAGGGTTAAAATTAATACAAGATATTTCAAATCACTTAGTGTTGATAATGTTTGGAGAGCCAAAAAACAAGTAAAATTTAATGAAAGAAATTTAAAAGATTAAGAATTAATGCATATCTGTTAACCTTTAACAAAACAAACAAAAACAAAAAAAAAAAACAAAGTTGCCACGCAAATTAAAAATTGGAGCTATCAAAATGAAACAAGTACAACAATTTAAATATCTAAGAAGTTTTTTTTTTTTTTAATGAGAGGTTAAAAGTCGCTTTAGGCTCGGGGACTCAAGCATCCCTTAAAATAAGAGGAAGATTTGTCTATATAGGTGCAGAGAGATAACGATTAACCCCAATAAATTGAATAGGCTAAAATTGATAATCAGGGAATTTTAAAAGATCTTAATTATATAAAATATGGATGTCATGTATGGCGGTTTGACGCAGTCAACAAATATTTAAATTGATCAGAAAGTGAGAAATTTACAAATGCTTTCTAAGATCAACGACGAAAAAAAATTTGCAAGTTATGAAGGTTGATGGTTGGGAAAGGTCATCTTCTTTAAACATTATGGATTGGCAAATATAGATCCAAAACAACTGTACCAAATAACAGAAACCATCATTTTTTTTTACTCAAAAAGGTTTAAAGTTAAAATGGATACCATATTTAAAAGAAAGAAATTTTAATGACATTTTGAATTAACAAAAGTGATAAACACTATTTAATTTATTAGATTATTTTCTTACAAAAATATATTTAAGAGAGAGATTTTATAAATTTCAATAAAAAAAAATGGCTGCTCGGTATATAATATTATAAAGAACTAATTAAAAATCTATTATTATCATTATCATTACCAACATTAATCGCATTAAAACAATTATCTTTTTATTTTCTTTGACTGAGTTTGAAAAAAGGAAACGTACATGACAAACAACCAATGTCGGTCGGCTGTGAAAACCGACATAAAATAATCTATAATTATATGAAGAATTATTATTATTATTATTATTGTCTCAGAATTTTTCGAAATGCTATAAAAGTAGGTTTTTGTATATTTTTATCCATTCTGGGTACAACGAGGAATTACATCCAGCAGCAAGGTCTATGACCGGAAGATTGAAATTTTTTAGGAGCGTGGAATCACGTCTTAATTTCTGTTATTCCGAGGTTAAAAAGCAAAATGAACAATTATGGTATAAATTTTAAGGTTTTATGCTAACAAAATATTTTAAGGCAAAATGAAAACGGGTAAAAAAATGAATATTTTTTTTCAGAAAAAATGACCAATAATAAATTTTAAGGCAAAATGGCCAACAAAAATTTTAAGGCAAAATGGCCAACAATAAATCTTAAGGCAAAATAACCAACAATAAATTTTAAAATAAAATGACCAACAATACATTTTAAGGCAAAATGGATAACAATAAATTTTAAGGCAAAATAACCAACAATAAATTTTAAAACAAAATGACCAACAATATATTTTAAAGCAAAATGTTGTTGACCAACAATATATTTTAAAGTTGGAAATGACCAATTGAATATTTTATTTGAAGGCAAAATGGCCAACAATACATTTTAAAGCAAAATAACCAACAATAAATATTAAGACAAAATGACCAACAATAAATTTTTAGGCAAAATGGCCAACAATATATTTTAAAGCAAAATGATCAACAATAAATTTTAAGGCAAAATAACCAACAATAAATTTTAAGGCAAAATAGCCAACAATACATTTCAAAGCAAAATTACCAACAATAAATTTTAAGGGAAAATGACCAACGATACATTTTAAAGCGAAATGACCAACAATACATTTTTCTAAAATTACCACTATTATAGTAAATTTCAAAATTTGGCATACATTGTTAATTTCTTTTTTTATTTTAAAAACAGTTGCTATGTTTTACCTGCTTTCTTGTAAAGAATAACAAATTTTCCCTCCTCTTTTGACTTTGTAAAAATGGAAGTGCAAACGCCGATTGTAATTCTGAATAAATCATGAAATAATGTCAATTCTCTTGAATTATTTATAAAGTTCGAATTTTCATATTTAGATTTCGGTATAACCCATAGAGGTGTCGATATACCACTAAACAAAAACCAACCAACAAATCTTTTTGTGACTTCAGGCCGTGCAAGAAAACAAGAAACACGAGATCGAAGCCCTGCAAAACCAATTGAAACAGATGAAAAAAAAAATTATAGGGAAAAACTGGTATTTCATTTAAATTTCATTTCTTCCGATCGGAATACAAAAGTAGATGATTACTTTTACTCTGAAATCTTTCTTACTCTCTCGCAGTTTTTAACCTTTTTTTTTTCTTTGGTTTTATGAATACAAATAAGTGACATGAGATAAAAGCTTAAATTTACACTATGGATTACCCGAATTGGTTTTGCCAAAAATGCTCGTTAGAGGGCGCTCTTGAAGTCTATAAAAATCATATTTTATATCTTCCAACTTGCGTACGGTCTAAGTAACAGTCTATATATCTATATATGAAGAGGAACCTGGACGAGGCGCCGCCGAAGGGCAGAGTCTCGTTCGGGGTGGTTGAAATATAAAACCCATTTGATGCGGGTTCAAAGACGAATATTTTGAAAATCCCACGTTAAACCCGGCCTTTGTGCCACATGTAACCCCTAGTCGGAGGGTAGCTTAAATGCCCGGCATTTTTTAAATCTTCCTTTTTGATGTAGTCGCACGTGGGTAAAGTGTTCCCCACTGGAACACATTCATTTTCATGATACACTCTTAACTGGACTCTCGCACACGCGTACATACGCACACGTGTATCACACACACCTGTTTCTCTCTCACACACACACACACACACACGCATACAACAAGTACGTTCTTATAGCTAGTTTCAATGGCTTTTCCTTTCATTTCAATTGTATAGACACGCAATTACTCTTGTTTGTTAATATATGCATATAATAGCTGTTTGTTTTAAATTCATTGTCTTCTGTTTCTGAATTTCACTGGACTCATATGAGTCCGTCAATATTATTTACGGGATAAATGTCCCGGGAACCCATAAATACTTATTATACAACATATACTCACTCATATCCAAAGTGCTGATTCCCAAAACAAAATGGTGACTTATTTTTAGCCGAACAACATAGAATACCCAAAATATTCCAGCTTTTCAGGTCGTCTTTACGCATTGCAAAATACAATGTTTTCATTGAACTCGGATAGGCTAGTTAATTTTTCATTCTTTCTTTCTTTCTTTTTTTCTTTTCTTTTTTATCTAATCATTTCACCCAGGGGTTTACATGGAATAAAAAAAGAGAGTGAGAAAACTCTACTGGGGAGGAGTGAGTAAAAAGACAATAAAGCAACAGGGCCCAGGAAGACAGAAGATGGCGATTGACATTGCATTTAAACTCTTGGAGATCAAAGAGTTGGCTGGAAAGCATGGAGAAAGTAATTCCACAAGCGAGAAGTGCGAGACAAGAAGCTGTTAGCATAGAACTTACGGTTACCAAATCAACTGTAAATTGGTGACACTTTGTTGCCAGTCTAATATTGTGATTAAATGGTAGGTTTATAGATATGTGAATTTATTTAAGATGGGATGATCTACTATGACATGTTTCGATTTTGTATTTAGATACATTGTATTTATTTTTAATTTTTCCACTTGAATTGTTCACCTATATTGCATAGGATCCATTATTTTACATAATTTCCACTTGTCAAATTTGTATTTTGTAATGATTACTAACTGTTGAAAAAATTTAGTAAAAAATGTTGGGGATTATCGTATCATAGATTGGGGGAAGGATTCACAAATCTTTGCACTGGCACTGGTTTGTATTGTTCGGAGATTTTGTTGGTCACTTGATGTTTTGGAATCTTCTCGTTCTCAGCTGAAAAATGTTGATAGGCTTGTGCACATGTGTGTGTGACAATCCACTGGGCCTAGAATATAGGGATTTTCCTTCGTCAGAAGAGAGTTCCACGAACGGGAAGTGCGAGAAAAAACTGTTAACATAGAGCTTAAACTTACCCTAACCAAATGAACTGTAAATTGACGAGATCTCGACGCCAGTCTAGTAAAGCGCTTAAATTCAAAAAGTCGAGGTACCGTAGCGAAGAGCTAATCCGAACAATTACCATGAAAGTATTTATAGAAAAGTGTTATACCAGAACATACCTATTCTATTGTAATAGACTCTCCCACAGATAATAAGTAGTAGTAGCAGTGGCCAGTTGAGCACAGTGGAGTTGAGTGAGTCAGTCGATGTCGGACATTGAAGTATCAACCACCACAACTAGATTGCTGTGTCATTAACTCTTATTTCAAGTTCCTAACGTTTTGTACGTCGGACCCTTTTTAGGACCGACTTAGCGAAATACAAGAAATTGTGTGAAAACTACTCTACAACAAAAAAGACACAGGGTACCAACTTTACGGCGGTGAGAAAATAAAAATAAGCCGAGACACCAGATCAGGATAATAATATTGCAATTCTTTAATTGTCATTTTTAAAAAAAAAAAAATATATAGCAGGTCCTTTTTGTGGCAATAATATTCTAAGCATGGACGAATACTTATAAATATGTCCCTAGATTATGGAGATAAAATTTCTTTTGTATCATTGGCAGAGGTTGGATTACAGACAAAAGGTGGTAAATCTAGTGAAGGAACAGTAACACGCAGGAAACTGAAAGAAGAGAGGTTTATTGTAAAAGAGAGTACACTACTGAAAGACAGGAAATCAAGGTGGCAGGCTAAGAAAATTTTGAACAAGGATATCTACCAATTTACAATATATTTTCAGATTTGGCACAAGGCCAAATTTAATGTGAGGTATCCAAGCCCGTTAATTCGGCCAAAAATATCCCTAAGACCCTGTATAAAAAAAGGGTAGGTATCTATTTCTCGAGACGAGACTCTGCCCTTTTTATAGCCTTTTTTAATATCCTCTCTACCTGGAGGCAGAGAGTTTGACCAACACAACTGGATACTAATCTCCAACTAATTCTCCAAGCAAACCCCCAAAGCTCACAATATATAGCTACTGATAAAATCAATCCAGATAGACGATAGGGAGTGTGGGACATTCCATATGCATCTTAAATAAATTCACATATCTATAAGTCTACCATTTAAGCGCAGTATTAGACTTTACAGTTGAGTTGGTAAACGTAACTTCTATGCTAACAGTTTCTTTTCTCGCATTTCTGGCTTGTAGAACTCCTTTCCGGCTCCATGCTTTCCAGCCAACTCTTTAATCTTCAAAAATTTAAATGCAATGTCAATTGCTATCTACTCTCCTCCTGATTACACTTCTTTTTTTTCTCGCTCCTTAGTAATGTTCCTATTTCCGAATTCTTCCACACCCAGTAACCCCCTTGTGTCTTAATGGCTTTACTGACTTGACTGCGGTGAAGCTGATTAAAAAAAATTGTTTTGTGGCAATTTTTAACATCTGCTTGAGATTTTTTTCATGTTAAAAAGTTGAATGATTTTAACACATTCAACATTATGGATAAAAATAGTGAATTTTATATAGTGTTCTTTTCGCGACTTGGTATGAGAGAACCAAATTTACGGATTTGGACGAAAAAAAACCAGAATGACGTCAATATCCGCTTCTTTGTTTTAACAATTGTGAAAATATCCAGTACTCTTCTCACTCCTTAATAATGTTTCTGTTTTCTCTTCTTTCACACCCAGTAACTGTTTGTGTCTTAGTGGCTTGCTTGAGGGTAAATTCGATTAAAAAATGTATAATGATTTAGTTTTGTTTTTTTTTGCTGATTTTTCAGAACGAAGAACAACAACAGAAAAAACCCAACACAGAAAGAAAACCTGAAAAGGTATTTAATATTGAATTAAATTGTTTTAAAATTAAATTTTTTTTTATATTTGTTTTATTTAATTTCACACTGAATTTCATAGGCGATTTATTCAGAACTTCCATTGATTCCTTCAGGCTAATATCGTCACCTTTGTCCGTTTTGGCTTATGTACCACGTGACTGTCCTTAATTGACTGCGAAGCATGAAGCCGGAAAAGAGGTGCGCAAGAAGAAACTGTTAGCATAGAACTTACGGTTATATCTAGCCATTTCAACTGTAAAATTGCTGCCAATCTAGTAATGCGCTTAAAATTGTGAAATCTAAGTACCAAAGTGGAAAGCAATATTTATTTTATTTTAATACAAAAACGTGTCACACGACCAAAAGGTGGGAATAAAGGAAGGCTGGTGTTAAATCTATCTAGCCACTATCACTGACTCAAACATACCACAGTATTCCTTACACTAAAGCAGCATGTTCATACATTACCATTCTTACGGCAGTCAAGCATAATATCTCAAATACTCTATGAAGTCCTCACTCGTTCCTATATATACAATTTGTCTGTGGGGGTAGAGAATAAAAAAACACCATTTAAAAATGAAACCCCAAAGAATATTTACAATGATTACAATTTATATACAAGAAACCAAACAAAATAGACAGTCCAGGGTAAGACGATAAACTACGTCTAGCAGCAAGGCCCCTGATCAGGAGGTTTTGAGGAGTGTCGAACTACCTCTTAATTGATGGTGTTCCCAGGTCTACCCTGACCGGGGTGGTAGCTCCTGTTAGGGTATCAACTATGGGCAAATACTTAACCCCACAAATGGGTTCAAAACACCATGAATGTGTAAAAATAGGTTTTAATACCAGAAATACTTTGTAAAAAATTATCAGCAATAAATTTCTGAAAAAAAATTATCAGCAATACATTTTTGAACAAAAAATATTAACAGCAATACATTTTATGAAGAAAAAATATTACCAGCAATACATTTTTTTGAAGAAAAACTATTACCAGCAATACATTTTTAAGGAAAATATTACCAACAATAAAAGTTGCCAGCATTAAATAACTAATTGATCTTGACATGTCGTAAAACAAAACAAACCAAACCAAACCAAACAGTGTATAGTTTCTTGTATATAAATGTTTATATGAGCCAAAAATGAGAGAGAAGAAACTGTTAACATAGAACTTACGGTTCCTCTAACCGTTTCAAGTATAAAATGATGAGACCTTGCCGCCGATATAGTGCACTTAAATTTATAAAGTCTAGGTACCATAGAGGAAAGTAATATTTATTTTGCAAATGCAAAAATGTGGCACGAAGCCAAAAAGTGAGACAGGGAAAGGCTGGTCTTCAGTCTGTCTTATCTTAAAATTAGCTAGGCACAATTACTGACCCAAACATAGCACTGTATCACTTACACCAAAACAAAACATTCTTATTTACCATTTTTACTACAACCACCATAATACTTCAAATCTCTATGAAGTCCTAACTAGTTCCCATATGTACAATTTGTCTGTAAAATTCCAACATTTAAAAAAAAAAACACTCATGACAACTATTACTATATATATATATATATATATATATATATATATATATATATATATATATATATAAATTTTCTCTTATACTTTATGATAATTTATAATCTTTGTAGCAATATATTGACATTGATGACGAACTTTTTTCTCCGACATCCAGCGTATGTTCTATGCGTGAAGGTGGCAAATCACGAAGTAGAAATTTGTTACTCGGCTGCTGAAGATTATTAAATAACGGACAACACTGGTCTTCACCCATCCCCAAATCTTACGCAACTAAATCCTATAAACCGCTCTCAGCAGGCGGGCTAAATCAAGTTTAAATTTTTTGTCGAAAGCCGCTGCACTCTTCTGTTACATTGCTTTTTTTTTTCCAGGTAAAACTTAAATGATAATAAAAACTGAGGGGCGTTGTTCATTATGTTTTTTTCAAATAGTTAGACCAACTTTGTTATCAAAATTCCAATATTTTGGCTGGTTTAAACAAATCTTCTGTGTAGATAGTCTGCAGTTCAGTTCGGTGTTCTTTCTTTGCTATTCCACCTGAGCAACAAGTCCACTGTCGAGAAAGTTAAGGCGACGGGGACAGGTACTGAATTAAAACTGAACTGAAACGACAGGAAAAGTTTTAATGTTTTTCACACACACACACACACACACACATACTACACACAAACACACAACATTGGCACATAAACACACTATAGCCATTTAAGGCTATAGAAATCCAAGTCTGTCCTCATATTTACCCATAGCTTTCCCTATTTTTCAAGAGGATTGACCTTTCCTTTATTAGCACGTCCAAATCAGCATTACTTAACCGTGCAGGACAGGATATATATATATATATATATATATATATATATATATGAATCAATATAGTCTTAAGATGTGCTATATTTATGTGATAAAGTCCCTCAATATCAAAGATAGAGCATTTCATGCTAGATGCAATCGTCAAGAGATTCTATGTTCAACTTTTTATATTTATATATACATATATAAAGAGAGAGAATTGAAGAGAGAGACAGACAGACAGACAAGGCATTCTGGAGGAAGCTTTGTTTAAAATGGAAAATGTCCGAAGCTGAGATGCCTCGTCAGAACCGATAATATTACAGATTCTTTGTATTTTATCAAGAATCTCTAAACACATAGCAAAAGCAATAGACCAGATGTGGCAGCAGTATTCAAAGCATAGACGGTAGAAAAAAAAAAACAAGTAACAATTGTTAGTAGATGTGCTGCCCCTACGACTCTAATGGATCGCGGGATTGGCGCGCGACTTATAAATGGAAAATTCTCCCCAGTCTAAAATCCCTTATTTGGAAAATTCCTTACTGTTGAAACTTGACTAATGCATGGAATAATAATGCAACACAAAGGGTACTTAGAACAAAATGTATTGAAACAAGAAAGTGTACACAATATTTACATATAGTCTTTTGTATATTCCTGGTAAGACCGTTCCTGGAGAATGTGTTGACTGAGTCGCAGTCGGGCAGAGTCTCTGGTTGAATCTCTTGATTCCTCCTCTCTTCCCGGTACCAACCATATTTATATGGTCGGTACTCCACTATGCAAATTAGGTGGATCCTACCACAACACTTTTTTTTATTAAATTTTCAAAATCAAAGATTCATTTTTTAAAATTGGGAATGGTTCTTCGAAGAAATTCGGACAATGTTTTCTATAAAATTTCATTTTGATATTGTTACAAGATTGCAACTTTTGTTTCTCAAGCTAATGTTCATCTGAGCCTGACTATCAATCTCAGAGAAAAATTATTTTCATTCGCCCTCTGCTTTGCTTCTTTCTTTCACAATCAAACGGGTAATTTAACGAAAAAATACCATTCTTTTTTTTAGATCCTAATCTTCTAAAACCTTGATCAACTTAAGATTTTTTCCTAAAAGACTTCTGGTTATCCACAGAGACGGCATTGGCCCTTCATTTCTAACGTTACTAACACACTAACCCCAGCCTTTTGGGCTTAATTGTTTTCTATTCAGAATACAAGACAACTTGGCAACATTAATATTCATATTAATATTGTACCCAAGGAAAATCAAAGCTCGAAAAAGGGTTCTGAAAAAGCGAACAAAAAGAACAAACTGCCGACACCAATTGAAGAGATTCCAATTGAAGATGACTCAAATATGGATTAGTAAGTAGAATTGATGTGCTTTCTAATTGGTTCATTTATTTGAATAATTGCCTTTTTGCTAGTACAGTAAATGTAATAATGATGCAATTTACTATATTAAAATAGAATGGAGGATGATTTCTATTATGGGAAAGCATTGGGAATCATGTTTACTATAGGAATACATTGCTAATGAGTTAAATAAACGAACTCATTGCTAATGATTTTATTATAGAAATGCATTACAAATTATTATTGCTATAGGATTGCATTAGAAATGACTTTTAGCATAGGAATGCATTACTAATTATTTTTATTATATGAATGCATTGGAAATGATTTTTACTATAGGAATGCATTACCAATTATTTTACTATAGGAATGCATTACCAATTATTTTACTATAAAAAGCATTAGAAATGATTTTACTATAGAAATGCATTGGCAATGATTTTCATTATCAGAATGCATTGCTGATGTATTTACTATAACAATGTATTGCTAATGATTCTTATAGTAGTTTTGAATTTACAATTATCTTTATTATAGGATTGCATTGCTAATGATTTTTATTACAGGAATGCTTGATTTTTACTATAAGAATGCATTGCTAGTGATTTTTATTGTAGAAATGCATTACAAATGATTTTTACCATAGAAATAATTTGCAAATTATTATTGTTATGGGTATGCATTGTAAATGATTTTACTATGGAAATGCACTTGAAACGATTTCACTGTAGGAATGAATTGCTAATGATTTTATTATAGGAATGCATTGGAAATGTTTTGTTTTGTTTGTTTTTTGTTTTTTTTTTTTACTATAAGAATGAATTGAAAATGATTTTTACCCTGGAATTGCATTTGACACGATTTTACCATAGTGCAAATTGCAAATGATTTGTACAATGGAAATACACGGGATTTTTACTATAGAAATGCATTGAAAATTATTTTCATTATAGTACAGGAAATGATTGTATTAAAGAAATGCATTTCAAATGATGATTCTTTGGTTTAAAAAAGATTTATAATAATTCAATTTTTGAAAAAACATTTTCAATTATTATTAATGTTTTACCACAATTTTTTCATCTTATTTCCTTGTGTTAAAAATATTTTAAAGTAAAATAGTCTTAAGATTTCTAAATTTCATAGATGAAGGCTTTTAATTAATATTTATTTTTGGTTGGAAATTTCTTTCTCAAGGTTTTCTTTCTTTTTTCTTACATGAAGCATTGTCAATTATTATTCATTTACTATAGAAATTATTTCTAATGCATTCCTCTGGTAAAAACCATTGTCTCTTTTTTTTCTTAATAATAATTTTTGATCGGTTCTAGAAAGACCCCATACATTCAAGGGTAAATAATATGTAATAAATCTGTTGTAAGATATTTAAACCAATGGTTTTAAAAAAATAATTTTTAAAAGTTCTTTCCTTTGTCTTTTTTGCAGCAGGATGAATATTTTAAAAGAGAAAAACGACGCCTTCGATGAGAAAGGATTGGATATACATTACTGGAAGTTTTTTTTTCAGCTTAAAAAATGCTTTTGCAAAAGGATAAGAAAAATTATATCATAACTTTTCAATTCTATACATTTTCATTATATAAAGAGGTAACTCAAATGAAAAACTTTATATATTTTAAACTTGTTTGTTGTATTTATTCATTAACGTCTATGATTTTTAAGATCTCAATTTTAATTAAAAAAAAAATAACAAGATCTACTGATTGATCATATATATTGACTAGGTTCAAAAAAACAAATTTTAAATTTTGTCATTTAAATAAAAACTTAGTATTAAGAAACAGGAAGATTTAATTTTTTAGTAAAGAAAGATTGATTTTTTTAGTGTAATATCAATCCTCCTATTTGGTAGAATGAATGCTTTGAAATCTCATCCTATCTTCCAAAAGCTAAACAAAAATTAAGAAAAAGAAATTTTTTTAGAAATCAAGAAAGGTTTTGTTTCTGTGTAATATCAATCCTCCTATATGGACAGGGAATGTGGACAATTTCCTCAAGGTCTTCCAAATGCTAAACAAAAAATTAAGAAAAGGAAGATTTCGTTTTTCAAGAAAAGAGTGATGAACTTCTATGAATATCAATCCTCCTATATGGCAGTGAATGCAAGGACAAAAATAATGTCTTTCAAAAGCTAAACAAACAATTAAGAAACAGGAAGAATTTTTTTAGAAACAAAGAAAAGAGGATGAACTTCTATGTAATATAATCCTCCTATATATCTGGAATGCTGGACAATTCATTTTCTTTTCAAATGCTAAACAAAGTAAATCATAAACAGGAAGATTTTGTTTGAAACAAAGAAAAGAAAATGTAACAAAATTCTATGTATATCAATTGATCATATGGTAGTGAAATTTTTACAATCTGAAGAAGTCTACCAAATGCAAACAAATTATTAAGAAACAGGAAGATTTCGTTAGAAACATCTAAAAGATTTGTGTTTGTTGAATGAGATCTCATCAATCAAATGTGTCAAGTTTTATCCGGGTGCTTCCATGTATTTCTAAAAAGAAAGATGCTGAGGAATTATAAAGAATCAATTTATCTAATTTTTATGACAAAACTTTTAAATGAGAAAACAGAAATTTCTTTGACACTTAAATCTTCTGCATGTGGAAGAGAAATTGAAATTCTCGTATTGGTTTCACGCCATGAGGAAAGAGGGTCTTGGATGAACAAAAAAACTCCTCTTGAACAATCGGTCGGCACATCAACAGATGACAGAAGAAAATTTATTTGAGATAACTTCATTCGAATATATGTATTTTTGCAAAAAAGAAACAACCATAAAGAAACATGCTAAAAACAAACGAATTTAAGGATATAGGAAATCGACAGACCCAGATCGTCATATTTTCTGAAAACACAATAGCACATAGAAAAAAAGATAAATGAATTTAATGTTGTCTTAATTTCCTAGATGAAGGAATCAAAAAGACGTCCTATGCAATATTAATAGATTAACGCAACTTCCTAGTCTAAACGGTATTCATTGGCTTTAAATTAGATTAAAATCAATGTTACAGTTTAAAAATTTATGACTAAAAATTGGTTTAGATTAATGGAAAATGCTTTATTAAAGATTCAATATATAATATATATGTGATTTTATGCATTGTTTAAAGCTTGAAAAATTATGGAGTTATATAAAAATCCACGTTTTAATATCTTTTTCCCATTGTTCTAAATTTTTGTTGACAATTCACTTGATATTAATCTTTTTTATATATTACATTGGCTTTTAGTTAAAAAAAAATTTGGCATTTATTCAGTTGTAACTAAAAGATATTTAAAAATAAATTATTTAAAAAATATGTAAAGTACGCAATTTTTATCTTTTATCACACCAAAAGAAAAGTTGCGAAATTAAGGGATGAACCCAATTAACATGATTAAGATATTTGTAGGAGATAGAAAAATAAGGTGTTTATATTTTTTTTGTTTCTAAATAAAATATGGCTGAAAAGTCTTCCATTAAATCGTTTAATATTGGTAATATTTTTGAAACAGATAATTGAGGAATTTAATTGCCAATTTAAATTCCGTTTAAAAATCGTGTCAAATTTTTTCCAAATAAAGGCTTCTCCAGAAATTTCCGTCTTCACACCAAACTTGGAAGATTAAAATGGACATATTTGTTATTGCTGCCAAATATTATGTTTTTAGAGACCTTGATAAAGATCCAAAGAAGGATCTGCAATTTTATTGGTCCTATCTCGGCTTTAGTCAAATTTCCCACCGCCGTAACGTTGATTCCCATGCCTTTTTTCTATAAATACTTTCATGGTATTGTTTTTCTGATTAATTTTGCTCTATGGTACCTAGACTTTATGAAATTAAACGAAGTACTAAATTGGCGACAAGGTTTCATCATTTTACAGTTGAAATGACTAGATGTAACCGTAAACTCCACGTTAACGGATTTTTTATCGCTTGTAGAACTCTCTTCTTTCTTCCGACTTCTTGATTTCAACTTTGATCTTTAAAAATTTAAATACTATGTCAATTGTTATCTTCTGTTTCCTTAATTTCTGTTCTTTTATTATTCTCGATCCTTAATAATGTTTTTTTTTTTATATTCTTTCACACTCATTAACGCCCTACGTGTTAGTGGCTTTGTTACTTTGTTTGGGATGAAATGATTATATAAAAAAGAAAGGTAAGGGCAAGAGGCTTTCATTTTTTTTTGTTTCACATAAATTGTTATAAAAAGGTTGGCACAGACTGGATTATCAATGAGATGTTGGTCAGCTGCTTAATCTAAAATGTTCTGTTGTAGTATGATGTAATTGGTTAATCCTAATCCAAAATGGGTTAGATACGTTAATCTTTGACTCCAATGTCTTCGAGGTGCACCCAGTGTAAACAGAAAGCGGTCAGCACTTCAGACAGCCCCTATGAAAATGATCATTGATAAATCGGCTGATATATTATCCCGCAAACAAATATTAAATGACGGAAGACAACAAATAGAACGAAGATTTGAGTTAAAAAATTATATTGCCAGGTTTATTTTCTTTAAAGAAAATATATCAACAAAAATAAGTTTACAGTACACGAAGCAAAAAATATATCTGCATGCTCATGTCGGGGGTGAGAAAAGCGTTGTCCTGAGAAGGACAATTTTGGTAGTCGTTGAAAAGCGTTGTCCTGAAAACGACAGTAGATCGCATATCATTGCTGCTGGCAAGGATGACTGGCTGGAGTAGCGGCCGATGGCGAACTGAGGTTGCGTCTGATGATGATGGCTGACTGGAACTGCTCCTGCAGCCGTGTGACAGCAGTCGACTGCTGGACCAGATGCTACACTTCGATCCTCATCATCTGGTCTGCGAATGATGATTTTTCAATGCTCTCTTAAAGTATGTGTAGGGATATAAAAGGCAATTATCTCCCTTTGGTGGGGATAAGTCACATGGATCACGTGAAGCCCGCTTAGTGACGTCACTTTATACTGTGACGAGAGTGTCCAGACATTCACTTATTTTAAAGCAGCTTTAAAGGGTGGATTTGTTTAGCATGCACCCCACACACACAACACAGGCAGAGGCTAAAACTGCTTCTCCTGCAGCTTACAAGTCTATGGTGTGCCGTTTCCCATTGGAAAACGAAACACCACAGTCACAGTTCACAGTTACAGACTCAATACTATACACACAATATGACAATTATAAACCAAATACTAACTATAATCTAAATATCATGTTAGTCAAGCCGAGATTGTAATTAGAAATAAAAATTATATAAAAATATGTAATATATATTTTGTTATTTATTTCTTTATGCATGTGCATGATACTAACTACATACTGACCATTGAACAGTGATATTGAAAGCTACAAAATTATGCGTGTGTGCAAAAAAATTATTACATCACTTTCAATGTCACAATAAAACAAGGCACCAATACGGGCCGTGAAATGACGCAGTTATTCTATTTTATTCTACATACTAACCATTGAAAAGAAAGAGATAGACCAGTGCCAATGACACCCTTGACATCAACTGCGTCATTTCACGGTCCGTATTGGTGCCTTGTTTTATTGTGACATTGAAAGTGATGTAATAATTTTTTTGCACACACGCATAATTTTGTAGCTTTCAATGTCACTGTTCAATGGTCAGTATGTAGTTAGTATCATGCACATATATAGGAAGAAACTCCGGTGTGACACTGTTCAGTTCAGGGTCGGATGTGACAGTGAGACGTCGGCCCGTGGTCAACATATCACGGCCCGAAACTGTGATATTTCTCCTACCAACGTTTTGGGGTGACTCTTAACCCCTGTCACCAACCTGTGTCCCGGTCGATCGGTGGTCGTCGCTGCCCGGTGGGATCCTTTGGTCAGGGTACCAAGTGGGATGGTCGGTCGGTTTCAGACGGCTTGGCACCAGATGCAACTGGTTTGACACCAGTTCCGCCGTTCTCAGCTCACCTAATGTCTGGTTACCGAAGCAACTACTTCGATCTCAAGTCTAACCTATCCACGTTGTGATTTTGATCTTAGGTAGACGAGATCAATCAGGCATCGGGCCGTAGAGCAAGATGAGTCTAAACTGGAGGTGATATCGCACAAGCGTAAAGAAAAGAAGCAATTAAAAACCCAAGAGGTTCAAGTATGTTGAAAGAAACAAATTAACTTTTATCTATCTGTTATATACAGGAGTGTGTGTTTTTCTTCCAACCTGTTTTTTTCGGAGAGTGATACTTTTATAGTTCTTATGCAAGTTCTGGTCTTCTAAGTCAACTGGTTTAGTTTTTAAGTGCTGGCTTAGCTTCGTTCGTCAGTATAACTTGCTATTGGTATTGGTTTTATAGATACAAATATTTAAGTAAACGCTCTGTTTATAATAAACAGTATTAAACAACATTTACCGGCCTGAATGTCCGAGAAATTTTTCACAGAAAATATTCGTCCTCCAACAGGATTCGAACCTGTATCCTATACGGAACCGTCATTTAGATTGACGTGCTTAACCGATTTGGCCACAGAGGAGCGTTCGCTTAGCAAGGTCGAATTTACTGCTTTCAAGCTACAATCTTTCATGAATCTCTCACGTACATTCATGTCTGCTCATGGTGTATCAAATGTAAACAAATGATGTCATGAATGAAATGGATATTAAAGTCCGACAATTATTTTAAAACATTTTTATGTTATACATTCTTTTTTATAGATACAAATATTTAAGTAAATGCTATGTTTATAATAAACAGTATTTCTCGGACATTCAGGCCGGTAAATGTTTTTTAATACTGTTTATTATAAAAAGAGCATTTACTTAAATATTTGTATCTATAAAAAAATGTATAAACATAAAAATGTCTTAAAATAATTGTCGGACTTTGTCCATTTCATAATGTGTGACGTGTATATATGTGTATATAGTTTTGTGTATGTTTAATAGGATAACAGTCTCTCTGAGAACCAAGAAAATACAATTTAGCAAGTTTTTCCTACCACGAAACTTGTTTACAATTAATCTAAGTATTCATGATACCTATTTGGTTCTACGTCCAATTCAGTGGCGAAGGTAAGGATCGTTTTATTAATATCTGTACTTTCAAAGATTATGAAGACTTTTTTTTTTTTTTTTTTTTTTGCTTCTCTTCAGGTTGTAGAAATAGCCATGTTCAAGAAACATTTGCTGACAGAATGTACAGCAAAAGATTCCTACAGGAATTGTCCAAGATGCCAGGGAGCTGTTCTGAAGAGTAACTATGATGCCCACATTAGTGACAGAAGTTGTAAAGGTATATATTGTTTTCATTCCAAGAGTTGTTCGGATTACTGAATTCATTCTCTTTTTTTTTTTTTGCGTTTGTTGTTACTTTTCGCCGTATAGATTGTGATAAGCCCTCTTCCCACTTGGATAGGCTACACTGTGCGAAAACCTTTTTAAGTCTACGCTCCCTGATTTAAAAAAAAATCCGCAAAGCAGAGTCCACAACGATGTCGGGCAGCGCCAAGGACCTAAAAAACACATGGTTGAAGGTTTATCAAGTGTAAAAGATTTTCTTTTATTATCTGGGTGATACTCATTGGTGCAACCGACACCACCATCCCCACCCCAGATACTGGTTTCCCTGATAATAATGATAGCCGGTTGAGTCTACGGCCAAACTACCTGGTTAAAGTATTCGCTTGTCAGGTAGAATTGAGGCAAGAAAATGTAGGTGTATGAGAGATAAGTAGAAGTAGGGGAAGAGGCGTAGAAGGCGAAGTAGAAGTAGTAAGAACTGAAGGAGTAGTAGTTTGTTTGTTTGTTTGTTTAAAATTTAACGACCCATCGATCAGCAAGAGATCATTTAAGGTCAAACAGTTGTTTTTTCTTTTTCTTTAAATAAGGTTGAAATGCTTTCAAAAAGACTTTCCCATTCCTTTCCTTCTTTTTCGATGTTGTCTTGCTTAGTAGTAGTAGTATAGAAGAAGAAGAAGAAGAAGAAGAAGAAGAAGAGGAACAAGAAGAATGAGGAAGAGGAATAGAAAGAGAAGAAAAGTGATTAAAGTGGGAGGAGGAAAAAGTCGAAGAAGTAGAGTAGAAGTTGGAGGATGAGAGGAGTATAAGGAATAGGAGGAAGAGTAGCAGAACGAAGAAAGATGGGGGAGAAGGAAAAAGTTGAAGAAGATGAGTGTAAGTTGGAGGATGAATAAAAGGAGAAAGAGTAGTAGGAGGAAAGAAAAGGTGGAAGAGAATAGAAAGAGGGGAAGAAGACGAAGAATAAGGAGGAAGAGGAGTAAAAAAAGAATATTAGTAATAAGGTGAAGGAAAAAGTGGAAGCTAGTTTTGGTGCGTAGAACGACTAGGTCTAGGTAACTCTGTAAAAATTCAGAGATCGATTTTACACCGTATTGCTATTAAACAGAACCCAACATCTAAATTTTTTGAAAGTCAGTATTTTTCGATTCTAACAATTGCCGCGTCTCGAGAAAATTCTAAAAAAAAAGTATTATTTCCCCAAAATTATCTCTAGTTTTTACGGGTGGACCAATCGACTTGTCACTTAAATAACGTCCCCATATCCAACAATTAGCTAAGGGAGATAATTCTAACTAAATCTCTTATCAGGGGAGGCAACTCCGTACGGTTTAAAGAAATACTTATTTTTGTTATGAGAGTTTTCATTTTCTGTTTCTTATTTTTAGTAATTGATGCCACCGAAACTCTTTGTCCACTCTGCCACATGAAAATAAAACCAAGCGATGAAGGATGGAAGCAGCATTTAATGGCGGCATGTAAAAACAATCCCAGGCTCAATTTAACACAATCCAAGAACCAAACAGCGTCATCAGGTAATGTAATCAACTTTTACAACTACGTAACCAAAAGAAAAACTGTGTCAATTTTTTTTTCTTTTGACGCCGTTATTACTGTAGTGTATACTGTCTCAGCATTTTTCTTGCTTCAAAAGGCTATTTTTAGAATTTTAATAAAATACAAATATTTGAAACTGGATTTATAATGTACTGAACTTTTTATTTATTAATCCTACAGATTTTTTTTTTAACACTTAAAAAAAAACGTTATTTTTAGTGGATACTCATATTTGAGTAGACGTTCCATTTATTTAAATGGTATATTTATTTATTTTCGTCTGCCGGCCTGAATATTGGAGAAATCTTATTAAAGAAAAGTAAGCGCTCTCCGGAAGAATTCGAACTTTCGTCCTCCTGTACCGAGGCAAACCATGATTAGAGATCCGAGGTGCCTTAACCGACTCCGCCACGAAGAAGCTTTGGTCGATGAAATAAAGTCTGAACCTTGTCTTTAAGCAAAATCTTTCTCATCATAGATTCCTCAAAATTATCATACCTGTCCAGTTTCTTATCTAAAGTAATTTTCTAATAAAGTAATAAATTTTTTATTTATTAATCCAACAGATTTTTATCACTTTAGAGGTTCGCCTATCGTCCGCTTCTCACATCTCCCTGATCTTTTGAACAGGATTACATATTTATCCCTTCTTTCCTTTTTAGGATTGGATTCTTGATCCCTTCTAAAGTTCTCTAATTCGCTTTCACCCCCAGTAGACGTTTGCATCATAGTGACATTATCACCTTGCTTGGGATGAATTGATAAAAAAATTCAATAGAAAAAGAATTTACGAAATTATTTTGTTGTTCTATTGATCGAATTATGGAAGATGATGTCATGCAAATTTTCCCTGGTTGCTATTTCACAAGTGTACGCTTTTTGCCAATTCTTGCTTGACTTGATTGGAACACCTTGTAGTTTTTTGGGGGGTTTTTTTTGTTTTTTTTTTTCTTATTTTGTTTTGTGTTATCAGTGGTAATTTGAATATAGCCATATTTCTCTCTTGCAAGTAGAACCACATTGAACACTAAGTCCAAAGAAAAATGTATAATCAATTTAATGTTAGATAAATTATAAAAATAGTAGATAAATTATGAAATAAATAGCGAAGTAATCGTTCTAAGTAACGCGGTTAATCGAAATAAGTGATGCATAATTTGTTCCGTTTTTCTCACTTGCAGATAGAACCAGATTGTATACTGAATCCAAAAAAAAAAAAAAAAGAAGTATCAGTTTACTGTTTTATATAATTATGAAATAAGTAGCGAAGTAATCGTTCTAAGTAACACGGTTAATCGAAATAAGTAATGCGTAATTTGTTCCGTTTTTCTGTCTTGCAGGTAGAACGACACTGAATTCTAAATTCAAAGAAAAAAGTCTCATCCCTAAGGGAACCTCACGACAGAGCCGAGCCAACAACATTTGAGCCGGAGTTTAAGAAAGTGAAAAAAAAAAAAAAAAAAAAAAACTGCTTTAGAAAATAAAATATTTGGTGTCGAACGGATCCCAAAAAAAAAAGATAAAATTTTCATAATTAAAATAAACATAAAACATGAATCTAACTTTTTCTTAAAATTTAGCGAAAACGGATTATTTTCCAAAGGGAAATAACTCCAGGGCTTTAAGGGAGACAACCCAACGCGATGCTTTAAAATTTGTATCCATATCAAAAAAGGCAAAACTACATTCACTGTAACAATTATGAGAAAATTAAATGATTTTATTCCGATTCTTTTGTACTTTAAATACATTTTTAGACTTTCAGAACTGGACAAGCTTTCTGAAAAAATAAAGTCGGCAAACATAGATAAAGGTGCCCACTACAGGTGAGAGAAGTTTATTCTCCTATTTGTATTTCCACCAGTGATATAATAACACCATGATTCACAAACAAAACGAACTGGCTGAAAGGAAAAGGAATGACAAACATGCTTGGTTCTCAGAGGGACTTTTATACTACTAAGGCATACACAAAACTATATATACATATATATAGACGTGCCGCACGCAGAGAATAATACATCACATAGCAAAGCAGAGAGTAAGGAGAAACAAAAAGGAAGGGTCTTAGATATAATATGGAGATACTCCTGTATCTGGAGAAGCCATGTTTAGGACTTCAGTATCAAATGTGCCAGATTCATCTCCTATATCCCAGATGAAAACATATTCTCTGAAGGGAAACAGTGAGTCTTTTCTCAAATTTGAAGACTCCAAGCCAGAGTTTCTATATCTGGAAAAGATATATTCCCAACATGAAACAGCACCATGGACTTGCAAATTGTAGCATTTGCTGAAGGCAGCAGATTTAGCCCACTTGGTCCAGGCTAAAAAAGCAACTGCTCGGTTAAGCTGCTGTAAACAAACTGAATGACTTGCCACTCATCACTGTATAAAGTGACATCATGACCCATGTGATTTATCTCCACCAAAGGGAGATAATCGCCATTTGTATCCCGACACAGCAATAAGACAGTTTCAAAAGGAGGGTTTTTCCCAGGACACCAATTTTTTTTAACTACCCTCCGTTACTTGGCAATATTTATTGTTTTAAAAAGCAAAGATTATAATTGGAATAAAATCTGTTGCAGATTTGAATTCACCCACAAGAAAAAAAAAAGGCAATATTTTTAAATATAAAATATTTTTATTTTGTGTTTGCAACTAATTTTTTCTCAGCTTATATGTGTTTTACAGTCCTTGCTTGTAGCTGTGTATTAAGATGAAAATAAATGTGATTTCTCTGCGTGTATGTATGAAAAAAAAAGGCAAGAAAGTGAGAAGGAAAATGTGTCATATTGCTTGGTGAGAAAGAGTATAAGTGTCATGGTGTTTGGTGAGGAAGAGTGTAAGTGTCATGTAGCTTGGTGATGTAGACAGCTGAATAAGTAAGGGGATCTCTTTGAAACCGCACCATCGTGATATCACATGTATCTACCTCTATCTCCTTAGTGATTTTGTCCGTCTGGAGACTCTACTTAAATACTCTTCAAAGAAATCACAAAGAATGTTTTTTTTATTGCCGGCAGGAACATGGCCCATTGGTTGGGAAATGTTAATTATTTTCAAAGGATTAATTTATTAACTGGAAAGGAGCACAGATCCTTCAACTCAGAAACCATTTTTGGTCATTTGATGCTTGACTGCCTTGCTGTTATTTCTGTCTTCTCTCCACAAACAGAAAAATATGAAAGTGAAATTATACATTTTCTGTTTTATAAAAAAATTAAACCTCATTAGATATTTTATTTACAAGAATAATTTTATATTTACAGCATTCTAAAAGTAACAAAATTTAGATTCTAAGTTTGTATTAGTTTTTAAAATATTGTAAAAATAATTGCATTACATTTAGTTCTAAATTTTAGAACTAATACAATGAAGTATTTATCATTTACCGCTTTATGAAGAAATAAATTTGAAAACAATTTTTTATTCCTAATTTAAAAACATTTAATAAATTTAAATAAGTTTTTGATGGTACAAAATTTAATGATAGCTAGGAATAAGCAAAATTTATATGGCATTTTAAAAAGCTAAAAAAAAAAGAACAACCGGTTTCATCCCAGTCTTATCAAGTTTATTTCTGGGATATGAAAAAAAGAGGAATGTAAATTTAATTATTATTAATGATAACAAATGAAGGGAAAAAAAATGAATTTCAAGAAAATTATTTTATATCCCAGAAAATAAACTTGATAAGGCTGGGACAAAACCGGTTGTTCTTTTTTAGCTTTTTAAAATGCCATACAAATTTTGCTTTTTCCTAGCTATCATTTAATAAACTATTGAAATATGTGAACCGATAATAAGGAAATCTTATTTACCATTTTATAAAGTTTGAATCAATTAGCCATTAGCTGATGTTTTGCCAACCATTTCAATAAACACCATAATAGTGCAAATGAATAATTTAAAAAATAATGTTTATTATTTTTGTTATCAATTCTCAAGAACAAAGAAAATGCTTAAATTACTTTTATATGTTTAAGTTTTATTCCAATTCTAATCTTTTCTTTTTAAAACACGAAACATTGCTGAGGAGTGAAGGTAGTTAAAATAACAGCAGTGTCAAGGAAAAAAAAATCATTTTGACATACCTCTTACGGTCCAATGTTTAAACATGTTTTAACAAAAGTCAATAAGTTCCAAATTTAGAGATCAAATCTTTTCTTCTAAAAATAGGTTTATAATGGTATTAAAATTAGTTATTTCCTTTTAAGGAAACTTTCATATATTTATTCACCATTTTGCTTTTGTTTGAAATTTTTAAAAAATTTTTTTCAAAATAACTTTTTCAGAAATCAAGGAAAGACAAGTCCGTTTATGTTATGCAAATTTTCCAGTATTAATGGTCCCTTCTTCCTAACTTTTCCAGTATAAAGCCTTGATTTGAAAACCTCTTGAAGAAGATTTCTTATGGATTTCTTCTACATATATGATGAACAGCCTTAATAATGTCATTGATTCATGGTCAAAAAAGAAGTTGAATTGTAATAGTAATATAAGCTGCTTCCTTATAAAGAAACATTTTGCATTCATTGACTGAGCAGCCAGTTGAAATTTATAAAAATCTTTCACTTAAAACAATTTTTCAGGAAAATAGGTTTCTTATGTCCGGTAGCTGTTATCACTCTTTCCAGTATTGACAGAGGTTTCCTTGCTAACCTTTTGTTTGAAATCATTTGAAAAACTGAAACAAAACCTTACTAAGAGCTACAAAGAATAGGAAATTGTGGAGAACCTTAATCACCCAAATCCTGAAGAATAATATGCTGCGTGTTCTATGCAGTATATATGGATGGTCGAAGTAATGCCATAATGAATATACAAAGGAAGTTGAACAGCAATGGTAATATGAACTGCTTCCCTCCAAGGAAACATTTGGCAATCTTTGACCAAGCAGCCAGAATTGCTTTCAGTTGAAATTTATAAAATCTTTCACTTAAAACAATTTTTCAGGAAAATAAGTTTATTAAAATAGACACTGTTATTGTTTTTGCCAGTACTTCCTAATCTTTTGTTTGAAAAACAATCTTTTGACAAAAAATGAATTATAAGAAATTAAAAGAATAATGAAACTTGTGGAGAGCCTTCATTCAAGTCCTGAAAAAAAAGAATATGATTTTTTTCTTTCTTCTAGCATGATATGGATGGCATAAGTAATGCTATGATGCATATAAAAAGGAAGGTGAACAGTAATGGTAATATTAGCCACTTCCTTGTAAGGAAACATTTAGCATTCATTGACCGAAATTTCAGCCTTCATGATTGATGAGTCTTAAGAAAGTGTCTATTGGGACTCAAGCTCTCTCCAGACTTTAACGTTGAACTCATATATCTGAGCTATTGCTAAAGATGCTGGAAAATAAATGGTTGATTCATTGTATCGCTCCAGTAATTATCTGACTTCCCCTGCTATACTCATATCTTTACAAGAGCCAGATCAGACCAAAAATGGAGTATTGCTGCCATATCTGGGCTGGAGCTGCTCCTCTTCACACATTTGCCTGCACAAAAGTTCAAAAATATTTCCAATAGCCTTATGGGTGATGAATTATTTTCCACCCTACAACCCCTTTCCCATAGACAAAATGTCACAAACCTTTCACTATTTCCATGGCATGTGTTCTGATGAAATACAATTCTTAGCCCCACCAGCCCTGACCTTTGCACCTCAGACCCACTATATCATATACATAAGGATGAATCATCTCCATTATCTTCGTATTCCATTAAGACATTCCACTCAGACAGCTTCTTCCCAAGAACTAAGTAAGTTCCACTTGGACAGCTTCTTCCCAATTATTGCAGCTTTGTGGAACATACTCCAGGAGGAAATGTTTTCCTCGACAACCATGTTGGATAACTTCAAATCTGGGGTTAAATTTTTATCTTTTTTTTGGGTATGCTTAACAAAAAAATAGTAAGGATTTAAGTTCCACTCAAATAGGTTGTTCCCAAGAACTGCTGCTTTGTGGAACATACTCCAGGCAGGATGTTTTCCCAATCGCTACAATCTTGACCTCTTCAAGTCTGGGGTTAATCGTTATCTTTTCCTTTAACATTCCTATAGTAAGGAGTAAGTTCCACTCAAATAGGTTGTTCCCAAGAACTGCTGCTTTGTGGAACATCCAGCAGGATGTTTCCCCATAATTTGCTATAATTTTGAAACCAACTCTTTCAAGTCTGGATGGTTAATCATATCAATTTAAACTAACATTCAATAGTAAGGAGACCTAAAGTTCCATAAATAGGTTGTTCCCAAGAACTGCAGTCCTCTTGTTCCAGGCAGGATATTTTTCCCAATCGCAATACAATTTTGACCTTATTCAAGTTCTAGGGTTAACTGTTACCTTTCTTGTATAACTCAATGAACTTTACCAGTTACCAGATTTTTTTTTCTGAAAAATGCCACAGTAAAAACATTGAGTGGCTCTTGGGTATTTTATTGGGTGAACATCACCATGAAAAAAAAGAGAAAAAATAATTTTCAAAACTTTTAAATAAACCATTATTTTTTTAAAAAGGGTTTTCAGACTTTCTGTTTATGCAATGATGGGGAAACATAGTAAAATAAATGGTATCCGACAAAAGAAAAATATAGAAATTATAGCAATCCAAAATAAACATAGCATCATTGAAAAATAACTGAAATACTGAGGAGGGTGCTGGATTATTGCAGAGATTTGATGTCATTCAATCTCCAGAGATGAACACCAGACATCAACAAGGAACAAATAAATGCATTTTTTATCATCATCATCATCATCAAAAATTTTAAGTAATAAAATATACATAAAATTAAATAAAATGAACAAACATAATGGTAAGACATTAGCCTATCAAAGACACATTTGACTCTACTGTCTGAACATTATAAAGAGGATTTTAAAATACTGAAAAATAAAAACATGGTAATAATAATAATAAAGAAGAAGATAACAGACATACTGTCAAAATATTATTGAACATTTTCAAACACTGTATCTTTTCCTTTTCTTAAATCAAACTCTTCTCTAAGTTTTGAAAAATATTGGAAGAGTGACGTCAATCATTTTGTTTATTACTTATAAAAAATAAAAATAATAATAATAATGAAAATAATAGTAAAAATAATGAAAGCAAATCATCCAGATACGATGACCACAAAAACAGAACATACTTTCTTATTGGTATGACAATTACTGCAGAATGGTCGGTAGTTGGAGATTTGTCTCCAGCTCTGGATGGTCAAACTCATGAACTCTTTGAGGCAGAGAGATCTCCAGGGACAAGTTTTATCTTAGGAAACAATTACCCAACCCCGATTTATAACAATATATACAGGGAATTTTTGGCTAGCCTATTTTTAGATACAATATCTTTTTAATAAAACCATCATGGACAATTTTTAGATATCCAGTTTCTGCAGATTATAATGTATCTTTGAAGATATTAAAAAAATCCTATGAAAATACAAAGATGTTGAAGTGGAAATCTAAAGAAATGTTGCACATGACGACATCAATAATTCCATTTGTGGTTGGATTTCTGATCGGTTTTGATAGACATTGAAGGGATCCCTGGTAAAATATGCTGCCTAAACAAATACAAAAAATTTAAACAACTCAATCCTGACTAAGTGCTTTTATATATGTAAAAAATGTCTTACTTTTTTTTTTTTTTTTAACAAAAATGTTCAGTAGAAAATGTCATAATGCCATTTCTGACCCTTAGGTCTCTGGTTGGGACCCGGAAATTTTGCATATACAACAGAAAACTGAAAATAATAATAATATTTATTTTTTAAATTCCAGGTTTTTTTTTTTTATATTTCAAAAGAAAGTTGTCATCAAATTACAACCAATAATAATTGCAATAATGATGTATTTAAGGGGACAGTGACAACAATGTCCACCAGCCTAGACATTAAAAGTCTTATTAAAGAAAATGTACCACTCGGCCAGGAAAAAAAAAAGAAAAAAATCTGCATTCCGTTTATATTTTATTGGACCAAAAAAACTTCATTATATGGAATACTTTCTTATTTGCCTTACAGAGATTTGAAAAGTCAGCAAAGTAAAACTAAATTTTGATAATTTTCCAATACACATCTCTTATTTTGGACCTGATATTAACTCTGCTAATTTATATTTTCTGATCCAAAAAGTAAATGCGGCAATTTTAAAGTACCATATATACTCGTGTATCATATGACTTTTGAAGACCTCATTTTGAAGCTAATTTTAAGAGGGTCACATCATACATGTGATATAAAATTAACATATGTACTGCTGGCCTTGGCTACGCTGTTGATCAAACTATATTTATTGTAGCCAAAAAGTACAGCTGTATTTAAAATAAACATGATTTTGATAAAATTGTTTTACTTAACTGTATCCAATAATAATACATGTAATATTCACATATTAGTATCGTATTATAAAACAGAAACATAGCGAATATGCAGCTTTTCCCTTATTTACATTTATAAGATGTTTAGTTGTTTCTCGTTCGGTTGTTTATGGCTGTATGAGTTAACACAACTAGTATAACATTATTAACGATACTTATATCATTCTCTTTTACTTTCTTTTTAACTTATTTAACTAGATGGGATAAAGAGAGGAAAAGAGGTTAGTCTATTTTATTTTCGTCTCTCGAAAAAGGAACTTGTATGATACACAAGATACATGATAGAATCATTTTTTACAAGTGAAAATTTAGAGATTTCACATTACACGTGTATATACGATAATTCAAGTATTTTAATCCAACATTTTTATTATAAATGTTATTTTAGTAGATATACATGTTTGACTTATTTTCATCTTTTTTTTGAAACAATGAAATTAATGTCCATAATGATGTATAAAAAGAATTTTTTTTGTTTTTCTTTATTAATGTTCACCTAATACAAGACCCAAGGGCCACTCAAGGTAGAGGGTTACTGTATGGTGTTGTATGAGTGCAATAAAAGGCAAAAAGTGAAGTTCTTGTGGGGTTATTGCAGGAAACATAACAGCTAACTCTAGACTTGAATAGGTCAAGATTTAATTAGGGAATAACATTTCAGAGTTCATTTTGTTTGCTAGAAGATAGTGCAGAAGTAAAATTTTTTATTTCAACCGCAAACCAATCCTAAAGAGGAAAAAAGGGATAAACCTTTACTCCTGTTCAAAAGACTGGGGATACACATGCAAAGGTGATGATAAAAAAATGTATTACCTAAAAAATAATAATGAAATATTATGCTAGTAGGATATTAATTTCAATTTTTAAAAAAAAATATGTTTATTTTTTATTATGTGAATGAATGACTAATAAAAATTTAAATAATTAATTACTAAAAAATTATGATAAGTAATAAAAAATAATATCAGATTAAAATCTATTAACTTTTATGTCTAGAGTCAACTGCCAAAACCTCTTGATGAGTGGACTAAAGAATTACTAAATATGGTGGTGTCTCCTACAAAGATAGACATGTGTTCAAACTGATGCAGTGGACATTTTCTTCTTTAAGTCTCTTGAATGCACAGGCCAGTAGGCATAATTCACACTGCTTTAAAAAAAAAATAAAATAAAATAAAATAAAATAAAAAAAGATGGGCATCTACTCAAACGTAGGTATCCACAAAATAATGTTATATATATATATATATATATATATATTTAAGAAATGGACAAAATCCGACAATTTTTAAAGACATTTTTAATTTTAACGTTTTTTTTATAGATACAATATTTATAGTATTTACTTAAATATATTGTATCTATAAAAAAATAACGTTAAACATAAAAATGTCTTTAATAAATATATATATATATACGGAAAAAAAAACAAAAATCCTTATATACAATTATGCTGTTTTAATGTTAATATGTCAACGTCGGACGTTTCGGTCTAATAAACCATCTTCAGGACATATTCATAAATTATAACATTATCAATACAACATGACAAAGACGATGTATATAAGAACAAGACTTATCCAAACAAATAACTTTTTTCTTTATATATATATATATATATATATATGTATATATATATATATATATGTATATATATATATATATATATTTATATATTTACCATTTCAAAATTTTATGCTGCCATTTTCCTGATCAGATTGAAATTGTGGTTACTGTATTTTTTTTTATTTTATGGAAGATCAAATATATACTGGTGAACAGGAAGTCATCCGGCATTGGACAATAAATTGCCTAGAAGGAGTAAGATGGTGTGTACTTCAGAAGATTTTTGTTTTAGTCTGACAGAAGGTAGATGTTAATCAAAATCAACAGTTTCATTGTTAACCCTGAAGAGGGGGGTATGATGTTGAAAGACCCATTTAAACCCATAATGAACCTCAAAAGAAACATCCACTGATGATGTGTACTAAAGCATCCAATAGATGTACCCATTAAAATTATAGCTAATATACTGCGAATTTATCGTGATAAAGTGAATTGAGTCACTGTTGGTCACTGTGTGTGTTTCTAAAAAATAAATACGCAAAAAAATTCACCTTCATCTTCTAGCCTTTACTTGTGACTTAGTGGTAGAATTGTAAACTGACAATCAATTCAGTCAGGTTTCAATCCTAGCTAGAGGCAACCGGATGTCTAGCCACACTGATGAGCTGTGAAACAGTCTGGCTCTGGATGACGTTATATGTATGTATGTATGTATGTATGTATGTATATCAGAATTGTGTTAATCTAATATAGAGAAATATTATTATCCTTACCTTAAAATAGATTAGTCATCATGTTAAATTGTTATAAAAAAAAACAAAAAAAACAAGCCTTTTTTTTTGCTTGCACCTACTGGAAGGAGTAGGAAATCTACTGGGTTTTTTTTTTCCATCTTCCTCTACTTCTTGGAAAAGCTTACACCACAGTTTTATAAAAAAAAAAATGTAATAAAAATATAAATAAAGAATACAACAACAACAATAATAAACAAGAAGATTTACGTAACTCTTCCAATATTTTGTAACACTTACAGAAGCGTGCAATTTAAGGTAAAAGACAGTGTTTCACAATATTTCAACAGTATGTTTGTTTTCACATTATGCTTACAAAAATGCATGCAAGTATAAAAATATGAAAACAAAAACAAGTCTTTGACAAGAATCTACCAACCTTTCGACCCTTAAAAACATGTGTGGGTAGTTACGTATGCAAATTACTAACTCCCCACCATGGGGGAATGAACAAAATGACAGGAGAGTTCCTTAAGATTTATATTAAACTGTTTGTTTAATTGCACTTGCCAACTAATTAACTGAAAGAAAATTTCAAAATGTGACACACTCCCCCCATTACATTTGAATTGCATTCTCCATTTACGATGGCTGCATTTCTTTCACTTTCTCATGTAAATTACCAGTACAACCATTTTTCTCAAGACTTGTGACATCTGTACAAAGACTTGTATGTTTTTATATTCTTATACTTGTATGCATTTTTTAAACATTGTTAAACAGTCTTCTTTTATCACACTTTTCTTGAAGTGTTGCAATAATAATATCGTCCATATTCTCATAATCTACACTTCATTATCTTACATCTACACCACACACCTCTTTACCTTTGAGTGGTTCTTGGGCCTTGTATTGAGTGAACATTAGTTTAAAAATAAATGAAAAATAAAACAGAACTATTAACGGTAAAAGTGGAAACAGTAATATCATAATTACTTTTTCAGAGTGATATCTTCATTTCACTTGTTTTTTTGTTTACATTTATGCATTTTTTTTCCAAGTTACGACCAATGCATTTTTCCGAGTTATACTTTGAAGAACAGGTTTGAAAATAAACAAGTTCAATCACAAGATCTGCAGTAGGACTGAACTATCATCATCTACCACAGTGACATGTCAGGTTCAATCACAGGCAGGAACAACAGATTTGTTAAACATAGACACTGGCTGAAATTATTATGGTTCTAGCCAGGAAAACAAAAAAAAAAATGACAGATGCAATTTAAAACACCTGATGAACACTGGAAAGCCAATTAGTTGGAATGGAATAAATACACCAAAGGTGAAGAAATTAGAAGACCTTTATATGTGGTTCGTGAAAAACAACTAACATCTAAGAAAAAAAGAAAAAAAAGATGAGGATAACAGTTTTAAAATAAACAGATAAAACAATCCATGGAATGCCTCCATTACACAAAATTCAGACAAGAAATGAAATATGTGTTTATAAGTAAAAGATTTATGGAAAATTATTTGAATTTGATGTCAACACATCTCATGACCCTCACGTTGTGATATAATTATCATAATAATATTGATACAACTGTAGCAACACCATAATGATAATTGTGATGATTTTAATAATAATGATGATGGTGGTGGTGGTAATAATAACAAAAAAAGAGACTGCCATGTCAATAAGTAAGCCCATTCTAACATCATGATCAAAGAACACAAGAAAAAAATGTGCTCTTTTATTGACATGTCAGTCTCTTTAATTTATATTATTACTCCCATCTTTATTATTATTATTATTATTATTATCATCATTTACAATACACAAAGACAGAATAATCAAAGCTAATTGCCCAGACATTGTGCTCAAAGACCACAAAAACAGAATGTTCTTTCTCATTGACATGGCAGCCATAGCAGATTATAATGTATCTTTGAAGATCTTGGGGGAAAAAAAAAAAAAAAAAGTATCAAAAATACAAAATCTTCTTAGTGGAAGTCTCAAAAATGTGGCACATGAGAATATCAATAATTCCAGTTGTAGTTGGAGCCCTCGGATTAATTGGAAAAGGTTCCAATCGACTCATTGAAGGGATTCCTGGTGGCCTATGCCTTAAAGAAATATAAAACATTGTACTCAAGTACAGCTCACACATTACAAAGAGCTTTATTTATGTAAAATATGTTTTATCTTAGGTTCTTGGGTTTTTTACATTTCTGACCTTAGGTCTCTGGTTGGGCCCCAGAGGGACATGTGTATACAACAGAAACCCAAGGAGGTAATAATAATAATAATAATGGTGATGGTAATAATAATAATAATAACAGCAGGCATATTGAGAAAACTTATTTCTTGATCTGCTGTAGAAGACACCAGATGGGGAGGGGGAACACAATAAAGATTCTTGTCAGAAGAAGCAAATCATGTGAACAAATAAAAAAAAAAAATTGTGGGGGTAACACACACAGTAACAAAAAAAATTGTCTTCATGTGTTTGCATGGGGAAGGTGTTGGTTGATGATAAACAGTCAAGCATCCGACCTACTGTCACATGATGGTTAGAAAAAACTCCTCTCAGAACCTTTTGTGGTGATTGGGTAACCATAGTGGACTTGATTGTCGCAAGAGTAGGGAACAAAGGCTTCTTGATGTTTTCCGATTTCAGAAGTAGCTAAACACGTTCACTTCTGAAAGAGAATAAAAAAAAACAGATGGTTATTTTTATATATAGATATATCGATATATTAGCATTAAAATAATTAATGACATTTTATCATACAGATCTCAGCTCAGTTAATATTAATAAACTTAAAATGATGACTGATCTTTTGCCATGCTAATCTCAGCTCAATTAATATCAATAAGCTTTATATTGTGTCATGCTAATCTCGGCTCAATTAATATCAATAAGCTTTATATTGTGTCATGCTAATCTCGGCTCAATTAATATCAATAAGCTTTATATTGTGTCATGCTAATCTCGGCTCAATTAATATCAATAAGCTTTATATTGTCATGCTAATCTCGGCTCAATTAATATCAATAAGCTTTAAAACAATCACTTGCCTTGTGCCATACTAATCTCAGCTCAATATCAATAGACTTTAAAATGATCACTGGCCTTGTGTCATGATAATCTTGGCTCAATTAATATCAATAAGCTTTAAGATGATTACTAGCCCCATGCTAAGCTAATGTAATCTCAGCTCAAGATCAATAAACTTTAAAATGATGACTGATCTTTTACCATAGAAATCTCAGCTCATTTAATAAGCTTTAAAATTATGTTTCAATTTATGAGAAGGCATTATCATTAATCATATGTGGACTATTGTCCTTATCTTTGTTGTTATTAACAAATCCAGCTGCTGTGCTTCTCCAGCCTTCATCAGGTACTTCTCAACATGGGTAACCATCAGGGAATTTCAAATTGAACTCTCCAAGGATAGATTGTTCTTGTTTGACCAACAATATCCAGGGATATTTCATCCAGTATTTTTTTAATACTGTTCAGTTATTGCAGCGCCCTGTTTCCACTGAATCCAAGTACACACTGCCCAGCCCAGGGATTGAACTCACAGTTACTGTCACCAATTCTGAACTGACCCATTTTATTTAATCTACAGTGGTAAACTGTTCACGTTTTCCTGCCCATGTCTAGGGATATCTTGTCTAGTCCTTAATTGTAGTACTGCTTAGTTATTATTCCCCCTGTTTCCCTGAGTCTATGTCTATACAACCTGGATCAGGGATTGAACTCTTAATTACTATGTCACCATTATGGTGCATAAACTATGTTTCTGTTAGGTTGAGTTATAAGTGATTTCTATCTTTGAGAATCAATTGAAATGATGTTATGTATCTGTCAGGTAAGAATAAATTTTAACTATTTACATTGTTTGGACTGTGGTCCTCATCTTCGTTGCCATATTCACAATGTTTAGATCGTTGTACACTCCGGTCTTCTTCTATATCTGTCTATATTTCTGAGATGAGGTATTGTAATTATTTACATTATTTACACTGTTCAGACTATTGTCCTCATCTTCGTTGCCATATTCATTATGCTTAGACTGTTTCACTCCCCAGCCTTCTTCTATATCTGTCTATATTTCCGAGATGAGGTATTGTAATTATATACACTATTTACATTGTTCAAACTGTTGTCCTCATCTTCGTTGCCATATTCACAACATTTGTATGCTCCAGCCTTCCTTGGGTGATTGGAATTTCAAACTGAACTCACTGGGGGTATGTTGTTCTAGTTCCACATGCCATGCCTCTTCCAGATGTCTCAGTATAAGTTATTTTCCTTTAACTCAACTCGCCAAATTTTTGTTCACCTCAGTTGTAGCCAGACATTGAACTCCCAACTCTCTGGAGTCAACCAATATTTTTTATCCACGAAGATGTGTTCTTGAGAGGAAACAACAGTTCAATCTTTAAGTTTGTAATTACAATAAAATAATTACAATCTCAGAAATATAGACATATAATAAATTTTGAGTAGATAAATGGGTAAATTTGCAGATTAAGCCATGGAAACCAATTGTAATGAAAATTTTCATTCTGGTGTCAATTTGCATGCTTATTTCCAAAATAACAATAAAAATTTGCAGAAAAAAACAATTAGGAGTTATTAACAATGTAAGTTTGGCCTCATTTTATTTACAGTTAATTGAAAAATCATGCCATTAATTCAAATTACTCATGCGTGGAAGCTTCAACTTGTCTTGATTACTGCGCAATGCACAAACTTTAAATTAAATTTTGTGAATTGTGCAGTAATCAAGATGAGTAAGAAGATAAGAAGATCAGTAAAAAGGCCATTAACTAAGTAAGCTACTCAAGGCAAACGAATGTAAACAACGCCTGTAATGGCAGCCAGGCTAAACGCAAATAAAGCCAAACTTATATTGCCGATAACTCCTAAACAATTTCACACCAGAATGGAAATTTTCATTACAATTGGCTTTTAAAATAATGCAAATTTGCAGCAATTTAATGGTCTTCATTTTTTGGGTTTTTTTTTTTACATGGTGTTAATGTTGATTAAAGCAAAAAATTGAATTTCTTCTCCCATTTTCAATAAAAAAAGGAGAAATTTAAGAATTTTGAAACTCAACTTGTCTGGTCTACTTCACCCATCATATTCACCAAACCTTGCACCAACAGATTATTATAACAAATCATATTTGCTGCAAAATACTTTGATAGGGAAAACTTTTTTTTAATGAAAACCAGATTCAAGTGTTCATTAAAAATTAAACAAATCTTGTGTGCATTTTATTCAAATATATAGATTATGCCTAATAAGTGGTAACAAGTCATTGCAAATAATGGTGTGCATAGAATTGAATAAAATTTGTTTAATGAAAATTATTTAAAGTTTTAGCATCAATAAAATTTTGAATTTTTTCTCTTGGGTTATAACTTCTTGTCTAATTATACGACTTCACCTAATATTTTCCTCAAATACTGGGGGTCAGCCTATTCATAAGATTTATCATAAATTAATTTTGGCAAACATGGACCTTCATACCATTGCAAAAAGGAAAACCAAATGATAGAAAATTTCATGATATCACTTTCATTTAACTACCTTTACCCTTTCATTTACAATGTTTATTAAAGGAAACAGTGGAAAAAATGGAAAAGTGGCTCGATTTGTTTTCAGAAATGAGTTTGAATTCAAGTCAAATTTATTACATTCACTTGGTGCTAATACCCTTGGGAAAATTATAAATCCTCTTCTTCTCTCCCCGCCTATGGGTAAATAGCAGGACAGACTGGGTTCTGTACCTTTGGACGGCAACTGGTCTACCGCAGAAAGAAATGGCAACCTACTGCAGGAAATAATCTGCCTCGTCAGTCATGTATCAAAAGATCGCCTAAGCATGTATCACGTATGGCACATAACTGACTGTTTGTTTTAAAAAGTGATGATTAGAATTGGAATAAAACCTAAACATTTGATGAAAGTAAATTTATACATTTTTTTCTTGAGAATTTACAACAAAAATATTAAAGACTATTATTTATTTACAAGAATAATTTTGTATTTCCAACATTACAAAAAACTAATTGTATTAAGACTAATGCCGTGCTATATTTATCATTGACCAATTCAAAAAGAAATAAATATGAAAATAATTTTTTATTCATAAATTTATAAACATTTAGTAAATTATTAAAATATGTGAACCAACTATAAGAAAATTATTACTTATGATTTTATAATGTTCAAATCAATTGGCAATTAGTCAATGTTTTGCCATACAATAAACAATTTCATAAATAAATATTGTTTATTATTTTTGTTGTCCATCCTCACGAGCAAAGAATATTCCCTTTCATATGTTCAGGCTTTATTACAATTCTAATAGCTTTTTAAAACAATAAACCTTGCTGAAGAATGAAGATAGTTAAAATAAAAATTCATCATGACCAAAAAAATCCTTTTGATACTGTTTTTTTTTTTTGCAGGCATGAAGATCCATGTTTGCCATTATTTTTTTTTGCCAGAAGACAAGGGTTAACAGATACAAATATATGATTAATGCAGATCGAGGATAATGGCTTCAAATTTAGAAAAGCATAAAATACATGGAGATTTCATTTTTATGTTTGATAATGTCTTTGTAAAAATGCATCTACAAGATTTATGAAAACTTTTCAACTGACCTGTATTTTTCATTTGTTGAAGGAAAAAATGAAATATTTTAAACGGGTTATTGCACTAAATTGTTTCTAACAGAAAATCTGAACATAATGTAAATGATAACTTTTTTACTTTATCTATAGGAAGGTATTGTCAACAATTTTTATTATAGAACTGAATTAGAAATTGTGTTTTTCTTTTTTTTTCTATAGGAAAACACTGGAAATGTGTTTCAATATAGGAAGGTATTGCCAATGATTTTTATTATAGGACTGAATTAGAAATTGTTTTTCTTTTTTTTCTATAGGAAAACACTGGAAATATGTTTCAATATAGGAAGGTTTTGTCAATGATTTTTTCTATAGCAATGCTTTTGAAATTATTTTTTGTTGTTTTTCCTAACTCCAAAAAATTGTTAGCATAGAATTTACAATTACATCTAGCCATTCCAATTGTAAAATGATGAGACCTAGCTGCCAATCTAGTACTGCACTTAAATTCATAAAGTCTAGGTACCAAAAAGAAAGTTCATCAGAATAATTACCATAAAAATATTTATAGAAAGGCACAGGAAAGCTATGTTATGATGATTGGAAAGTGACTGAAGCTGAGATGCCAGATCAGGACCAATAATATTGAAGATTCTTTGTTGTTCACTGATTATCAACCAAAGATAGAGAGCTCAGTCTGCTCTAGCTAATGGGAGAGATGAAGTCATAACTTTCCAATGATATTTGTGAAAAAACAAAATTAATTTCAATCCTTATGTGACAATTCCTCAAGACAATTCTTCTTCCATGAAAATATCAACAGACAATTCAAGTTCATATCTAACTTCACAGCTGTGTTCAGACAACATGTCAGACAACCTAGAGGTTCAATAAAAACACAGTCATAATTTTTAGTTTATACTAATACAATGAGAAAACAAGGAAGATATCTTTTAGTGCCTAATAGGTGAGGCTGCACTAAGCATAGATTTTGACTATATGTTTTATCATGAATATACTTTCTCTTTTACTTTGCTTCTATAATAAAAAAAATGCCACTGGCAAAGAATTTACAAGGTAATAATCATTGGCAAGAGTAAGAAGTATTAGTAATATGATTTCTATAATAAAATCATCAGTCAATGGAATTTCTATAATAAAAACTATAACTGATGAGATTTCTTTAGTAAAAATCATTACTCAATGAAATTCTACACTAAAATTCTATGACCCAAATGATTTCTATAAAAATCATGGCTCATGCAATTTCTGTAGTAAAAACATTAATCAATACAAGTCTAAACTGAAATTCATTGAGTCGTGCAATTTCTATAAAATTCATGACCCATGCAAACCCTACAGTAGTTATGAAAATTACAGCCCGTGCAATTTCTATAGCAAGAATCATTAGTCAATGCAATTCTATACTAAAATTCATTGATCTATGCAATTTCTATAAAAATTATAGCCCATGCAATTTTTATAGTAAAAATCATTAGCCAATGAAGTTGTATACTAAAACTTGTTGGCTTATGATCTATAGTAAACTCTAGCAATACAATTTCTATCATAAAACTCATTAACCAAGGCAATGTCTATAATAAAAATTATTGGCAATGCAATTTCTATTATAGAAACATTAATAATAAATTTCTACCAATAAAATCAATAATTCATTTCTACAAGATAAGATATAATTGAAAAATATATTTTTAAAGAAAAAATTTTCCATTATGCAAACACCAAAAAAATTACCAAAAAAAACAACAATAGTATTTTCTGACACCTTATTCAAAAGAATCCAGAAAAACCAAAATGATTCTTCCCCACTATTTTGGTTACCCATTCCAGATCACAGAGTGAAGCAGTTTTAGCAAAGCAAAAGCAAGAAAAACAAAGTTCTTCTACCGTAGCATGTGATTAACGCCAAGAAATACCAAACTGTCTGAGTCAAATGTCAATGAGGAAAATTTGGTTGATCTGCAATAACTCCAATATGTATTGGGCTCACCCCAGATGATACCAAAATAGACTTTGCATCCATTGTCAAAACGTCAAAGAAGTCAAGTGCATCAGCAGGTTGACCTGAAAGATAACCACCTGGCCACCAAGTGCAGATACGCTCAACATTTGAACATCACAACTGTACCTAGGATATACATGCATGGAAAAAGAAAACATGACAGGTGAATATATAAAAACTGAGCACAGAGACAGCAAAGCAAAGTCATTTACACCTGAGTGAGAAATTCTCTTTTTTATGGTTTATCAACCCTTTGTGGGTTATTTAAAGCTAAAACAAATTTTGGATTGTGAGAACATTGTTTTTGTAAGTGAATACTGCATTAACAATATTTAACCTAAAAAAAAAAAAAAAACCCCCACCCACAAAAAAATCAGTGTCTCAAGAGGACGGTTATTTCTTTGACATCGCTTTTACTGTAAACACATTTGACTCCTTCAGCGAGAGAGTCAATAAATCCATAAAATTTCAATTGCCTTATCTCTCAACCAGTTCCAAAGTTTTACAGAATATTTCGATGCAGTGCAATGTTTCTCAACCAGTGTTCCCCAGAACCTGAGGGTAATAAAAGTGGTCATTAGGAGTTTACCAAGAAACCGTGATAAATAAGTAATATATTTTTAAGTAATTTTTTTTTATTTTATATTCAAAGTTTTATATATATATATATATATATATATATATATATATATATATATATATATATATATACCTAGTATATATGACAAACCTACCTAGGTTTCACCTAAACGGATAGTCTATCTAGGTCTGTTTCTACGGTTGTATTGAGCTCTTTTGTTAGTTAGTTGTTACTCGTATCGGGTTTTTTTCTTTGGGCTTCAGACCTGCATCTGTGCGATTTTTTGTCGGCAGAAGTTCATGTTTGTAGCTCTTTCTTTTTTAAAACCTTTTTTCCCTCGAGATTGATTTGATTAGCAAATCAAAAATTTGAGGGTTTTTCAAAACGAGTCTAGTTATCTATATTTATATATATATATATATATATATATATATATATATATATATATATATAAACACACATACATACACACATATTTCATATTATTGGAAACCTGTACGTGAAAATTTTATATATCATTGATTGACTCACTAAAGTATAGGAGACATGCCCACTTTTTATCTATTATGTTTACCATTTGAACTACAATAAAAATATAAGACATAAATATTAATTCACCGAAATATAATTATCTCATGCATATCTCCTGATACATGAAAAATATTTCAATAAATAACAGTTTCAAAAATAAACAGTTGATTTCACTGGAGTCTTGCTTCAATATCCTTATATTATACTAAAAATATCTGGTTATTATAATAAAGGCTTAAAAATCATTTAATAAAAATTATAATAATCATTAGAATGTTTTAGCGATATCTTCACCTTCATTGGTTAGTGGTTTACCTGGGCAAATATTTCTTGTACCAAAGTGAAAAAACCAACGAAATGCAAATATAATTGATTTATATTAATAATGTATATATGATAATTTTAATACAAAGATTTCCCTGAGACATGAAAAAAATTATTTCAAAATATTCCATAAATATTAAACAGTTGAGAAATATATATCTATTCTATTTTCAATATCCTTTTCGCCTAAAGCAATACTAAAATCCTTGGTTATTATAATAAGATATAAAAAACATATATATATATATATATATATATATATATATATATATATATATATATATATATATTAATAATATATATAATAGTTTTTATGCTGGGGTTCCCTGAAATTCATGAAAACATTTCAAATGAAGGGTGGTACAAAATAAAAAAAATGTTCGTCTATGCTGATGTACAGTATAAGCAAAATTGGTATAAAAATAATTCACTATTCATTATTTGATCTTCAATAACCCCAATTAACATCATTCAATAAAACTTTGAAATTGGTCAAGATTCTGAATTATCCATTTTAATAAAAATTTTGAAGAACAACCTCATTCTTTGATGCAGCCAATTAAACAGTTTTAATTAATTACCTGCCATTTGTGGTTGTCATACCTCTCCTTGAGTTGAATTGAAAATCTATCATGACCAATAAAATGTTAGTAAAAATTAGTGTTGAAAAAGGTTAATTCTATACAAAACAAACATAATGTAATGTTGAAAGTCATCACCTGAATAGCTTACCTGTTCCACAGGTAAAACTGAAAATAACAAGTGGTGTCATTGCAGGTAATTTTTTCCAGAAATCTAAGTGGAAGGCAAGAGGCGTCGTTAGTCATGCACCTGGTACAGGGAAGTAGATAGGTATGAACATTCATGTTGTTTAATTAATTTTTTTTTTCTTTTGAGCATATATTTTCTAGAAAAAGATCAGGAAAAAGACAGAGAGATTTTTCTCGAGATAAATTTCTTTCAATGATGAAAAAAACAGAATTTCAAAAAAAGAGAGAAAAAAAGGAAAAAATTGTGTGATGAATGTTTTTCATGACTCATCAACCCTTTACAGGTTGTTTAAAACAGAAAATATTTTAGAAAATAAAATTTTTTTGAGATAAAAAACTTTTAAAAAAATAAGTTTTAAAATTAATTCCTAGCTGGAGGATTTTGGGGCTCATACCTTTCCCAAACTTATTTGTATATTAATTTAAGATTAAATATAGGGATCCCAATATAAGAATTGGAACTAAACTTGTCAATGAACAATTATGAAAATCTAAACATACCTGCATATCAAACTTATCTTTTATGGTCTTCTCAAGTGGTCAAAAAAAAATTTGTTCTGACCAGGCTAAATATTGTTTTATTTCCCAGTTTTTCATTTTTAGAACTGGTGTTTTATTCGTAAGTTTAAAAAATTAAAAAAGATTATATGACATTCTGTCCTTCCGTATTATATGAACAGACACAACTGGAGGGATTAGGGAATAAATATACAAATCCCAGCTGGATTATTCAGGAAAAATGAACAGACCTATTTATGGAGGATAGAATGAACAGACCTTAACTTTTTTAGAGATAAAAGGTTTTTCTGGAGGGAGAGAAATGAAAACCTATTGGAGGGAGATTTTCCAATAATAAAATAACTGTCCTAATTGGAGGGAGAAAAATATAAATTATTTCCGTAGACAGCTGGAATATTTATAAAGAAAATGAACAGACACAGATGGAGGATATATATATTTGCAGACCCAGCTGGAGGGAGAGAAATGAAAAAGACCCAGCTGGAGGGAGAGAAATGAACAGAGCAAGCAGGAGGGAGAGAGGAGATTGGATGAACAGACCTAGCTGGAGGAAATTTACAGAAATTTATAGACCTAGCTGGAAACTAAAAAGATATAAACAGACCTAGCTGGAGGGAGAGAATTTTTTTATGAAAATCCTAGCTGGAGGAGAGAAATGAACAGACCTAGCTGGAGGGATTTAGGAGAAAATGAACAGATATATATTGGAGGGATATATATATAGATATTTGAACAGACCTAAATGGAAAGAGAGGGAGAATATGAATAACAGCTGGAGGGATTATTTTCTGAACAGACCCAGCTGGAGGGAGAGAGGGAGAGAAATGAACAGACCCAGCTGGAGGGAGAGAAATGAACAGACCCAGCTGGAGGGAGAGAAATGAACAGACCCAGCTGGAGGATAAATATTCCAGAACTTATATATATATATATAACATACATAGGTATAAGATGAAATAGAACGACCATATTTTAGATGAAAGCATTTTAAAACAATGAACAGGTGGAGATGAGCAGAAAAACGGGATAGAGTCTATAAAAAAAGGTGGGATTCAAAAAATAACAATATGACCAAAACCATAGTCCCCTTACAAACCCCATCATAATTATCAGTATAGACGGGGAGGCAGATCATAATTATATATATATAGATCAGCTTTGGATTCAATGTGGTATAATGATGATGCCAATCTTGGGAGGGAGATCAGCAGAACGAAAAATCAAGGTGGGAGATCAATAGAATTCATGTATTTTCCTGATATTGTAGATTCAGAACAATCAACAGGAGGGAGATGGAGCAGAACGAGTTTTGTGGAGGAGGGAGATGAGTAGAACGCAAACAGTTTTGATTAAGATGAGCAGAAAAGACAACCAAAATCGGTAAATGGTCATTTCAAATAACATATTGTAGGAATACAAAAAGCAATTATCTCCATTTGGCTGAGATACAGTCAGGTAGGGTATAACTGCCACTTAGTGATGTCAGTTCATAGACTGACAAAATTGTCAGTTACTTAGCTTCCAGGAGTCAAGCCAAGCAGTTGTTTTTTTTAGCACAGGCAAGGCTTTACTCACAAGCCTATAGTACCATTTTCTTTTGGAAATATATCTTTACCAGATATAGAAACTATCTCCGGCTTGCAATCCTCATGTTAGAAATTAACCATGACTCGCCATTTTCTGTTTGAAGAATATGTTCTTGCTAGTGACATAAAAGATAAATCTAGCCCACTGGAATCTGAACTAGGAATCCTAAATATATTTTTCCAGAAGCAGTGATTGTATCTTCATGCAACTCCGAATTATTCAACTGTGATCTTGTCTCTTCCTATTTTCAATAGAAAATACACGATGTTATATTTTTTTTGTGTGGAACATGTGTAAATATGTGTATATAATCTTGTGCATGACTTAGCGATAAAAGACACTCTCTGAGAACAAAGCATGTTTGTCATTTCTTTCCTCCCATAACATCCATAGTATGAACAAATACAAAAATATTCACATATATAATCATATAATCCAAATGCACAAACCTGAAAAACATGATTTTGAACTGGATCAAAACACATTTTTGAGATTTTGACACAAACAAAAAGGGAGGTCCTGATAATACACAAAGACCAAGATTTAAACTTAAAGACAGAAATGAGATAAACAGGCAAACAGTTGTTGAACTCGATCAACACACAAACAAATGCAGAAATCAGATCAACACGCAAACAAATGTTGACCTCGATCAACATACAGACAAATGTTGAACTAGATCAACAAAGAAACAGATTGAGAATTTGATCAAAATACAATGTGATTTTGAACTAGATCAAAGAATTAAATTTTGAAATAGATCAACACACAATGAAACAAAATTTTGATTTAGATCAACATACAAAGAATGAAATATTGAACTAGATCAAAGAACTAAATTTTGAACTAGATCAAATAAATTTTTGAACAGGATCAACATAGAAAGAATGAGATTTTGAATTAGATATGAACAAACTTAGATACATGTGAATGGATTAATATAGATGAATAGGTAAATAATGAATCCCTGATTTTTTTTCATTTCCTAATTGAAAATTGCCAGAAATAACAATATTATAATTAGCTGCTCTACACACAAATATACTATATATATATATATATATATATATATATATATATATATATATATTTAAACATGTTTTAATGAAAAACAAAATATTTTTAAACTTTAAAAAAATTTTTAATTTTTTTCATTTCATTTATAAATTCATTTTAATTGTTCTAAATCATCAAGTCCTTTAAAAATTCAACATGAAATAAATTATTGTAATGGTAATTTTTAAGAGACATTGTTTTTCATTAAATATTAAATCTGTATTCACATTGAGCTCTCAAGATTTCATCCTCCTTGGAATTACCCCATTCAGTTTACCAAGTTCTTCATAACTTATATATATATATATATATATAATACCAATTTATGACTGGTAGGACTAATTTCAAGGAGGTTTTTCGATTTTATTATATAGATATATATATATTTAATTATTAATTAAGGCACTGCATTTATTTATTAATTTGAATATATATATATATATATATATAGGAAGCAGATCTTCATCCAAACACATTTCATTGAATAATATAGACATATTATACATATTTATTTTTATAATGATCCTTTCCAGTTGTCTAAATCAGTTTCTTGATGTTTAGATGAAATTATTAATTTAAGGGAGGCACCATAGTTTTTTCTTACCCAAGTACTTTCAGTCACCTCTGAGATCATCCTCAGGGGTGATCATTATGATGGTGATATTTAAAAACATTCGTGAGATTGGTCTATTATAATTATTTTAAAATTTTTAATTTATGTGTTGTAACTATGGAATTTTTGATGAATTTTATCTTAACATCAAGAAATTTATTAGAGAATTAGAAATTTATAGATTAATATAAAATTAAACATCATATTCTATATTATTCAATGAAATTATATATATATATATATATATATATATATATATATATATATATATATTATAAATGAAAAAAAATTTTGAGCATATAATTCAGTGTATTTTAAAAATACTGTTTTTTTTAAAAAAATCGGAAAATGAAGTGTATATATATATATATATATATATATATATATATATATATATATATGTGTTTTAATGTTTCATTGAATAATATAGAACAAACTTCAAAAGATTTTTTATATTGATCCTTTTCAGTTGTCTAATCAGTTTCTTGATGTTCAGATGAAATTCAAAAATAAAAGGGCTATAGTCTTTTTTAACCCAAATACTTTCAATATTTTATAAGATCATCTTCAGGGGTAAATTAAAAAACAAACATGCTATGGTTTCCTCCTTTTGAATTTCAACTATTTTCAAAAAATTATTAGACAACTGCACGATTTTATAAAACTAAGTATACAATAGGTTCTATATATTCAATGATATATATTTATATAATTTATATCTATATATATATATATATATATATATATATATAATATATATAGGTTTAAAAATAGATAGTTTGTGGTTCAAATTTCGATAACTAATTTTTGATTCTTAAAAAAAATATAAGTTTATAAATATAATTATTTATTTATGAAAATAATAAAATAAATATAACATATTTATGTTATAAATTTCTAATCAACTAGATATATATATATATATATATATATATATATATATATATATATATATACATACATATCTATTTATATATATATTTATATATATATATATATATATATATATATATATGTGTGTGTTTGTGTATATATATATATATTTTTTTTTTGTTACTTTTTCTATATTTATCAGCACTTAGTATTTGCAAAAGTTCAAATTTATTTTATTTTCATTTTTTCCCTGAATACTTGAATTTTTCTAGGATTGTTTGTCCAATGTTTTTGGTTCTTTTTCACAAGAAATGGTAAAATGAGATATATATATATATATGTATATATATAACAATTCATAACACACAATACATTTTATACACACAAATCTAAAATGTTGATATTCATCTTTTCTAAAAATATTATATTTTATTTTCAAGATTCAATAAAATAAATACTAACAAAAAATATATCAAAATACAAGAAAACAATAATATTATTGATATTTTAGTGTAAATAGACATCAATGTCTATTTTCAAAATAAAGTGGATATCAATCAGCTAAAACAGACAAATTGTTCATTAATTGATCATATTTATTTAAAGCACATTTCTAAAAATATTTATCTTTTGTTGTTAGTAAAATAGATTCTCAATAAGAATTAATAAAGTTTTACATCATATATATATATATATATATATATATATATATATATATATATATATATATATTATTTTATAGATACAAATAATTAAGTAAATCCTCTGTTTATAATAAAAACATTAACAACATTTGAAGCCTGAATGTCCAAAAATTTCATAAAAAAATTGTGTCAATATACAGGAATCAAACCTTTATCCTACACAGAAACCTGTTTATAACCTGACATATTTATATACCATTTAGCTACAAACATAAGTCATATTTTAAAATCAAATTTTAGCCTTTAAACTACAAATTTCCCATAATTTTTCATTGAACACTCATATTTGCTTATTTTCATATCTTAACGTAAACAAATAATGTCATATATTACATTTTCATGTATAGTTATATTTTGGTCTCCTGGCAGTCTTTCTCTAGGTTATACCAATTACTTTGGATTTGTGTGTGTGTGTATATATATATATATATTAAATATGGATGTACTGGCATATATTGTTGAGAATCCAGTAACCAACAATAATAAATTTTTCTGTCAAGAAAATAAAAAACAATGCATTACAATTTAAAAAATAAAGCTAATCAAACTTGTTCTTTCCAAGTCAAATAAAAATTTCTTATTACCAAAATGGACAAGAGGAAAATATTGGCAAAAAAGTGTCAGCAAAAAAAGAAAAAGAATTATTTCTAAAATTCTCAATTATCAAAGAAATACACATTCAGAACTAACAACACTACTGAATTGCCGTAAGTTAATCTGTAGCAAAGAAGAAACCAAAAAATAGGTGCATCAAATAGTGCAAGAAATTGTTATCAAATTCTGCAGAAAAAACAAACACAAACCTTGAATCATATATATATATATATATATATATATATATATATATATATATATATATATATATAAATGTCTGACTGAATAAATTAAGCATTATGACTGCTTATTTTTATCATAATCCTTTTGTATTCATGAATATTTTTCCATATATTACAACTGTACTAATACAGAAAAATATTTGTGAATATGAAAAAATTTATAAAAAATAACTAAAATATAATTTTGTAATTTATTTAATCAGACATGGTATAAAACAATTTGCTGCCTAAATACAAACACATATATATATATATATATATATATATATATATATAATGAAGAAAAAAAACATTTTTTTGTCATTCTGTGTGCTTAAAATTCACCTTGGCTTGTCCAATATATATGCATACTTTATATTTTACCATAATCCTTTTAATTTTTCAAATCATTTCATTGAAGATAACTGACAATGCACATCTATTAAGCTATTTATTTATTTTTTTATTGCATTCCTACAAGTGATTTGCTTTCTGGATCAAGTGTTTAAAAACTGTCCAAATGAACCGAGCACTTTCACCTAATCTATTTGCCATCATCAAGGACAATTTTTCTTTTTGTTTAACTGAATACATACAACTATAACTACAAATATAGTTTTAAGGTATGCTATATTTATGGGTTAAAGTGATCAATATCAAGGAGAGAAACAAATATAAAAAAAAAAAATAACATTTAAGTCAAAAAACAAAGTGGCAAAAAAGTTCTGTTTCATATAAATGAATTGTCAAGATAAAAGAGACTGTCACCTCTTCAAATGTTCCCTTAAAATGTCCACTATATATATATAATATATATATATATATATATATATATATATATATATATATAAAAATGTAACAATAATATACTAGAGAATTGTCAGGTACAAGAAAAAGTCTCTTATATCTGGGTTTGGTCTATTTTAAATACATGAAATGAAAAATTTAATTTTCTACCAGTGAAAATGTCTCTTATATCCGTTAAAACTCTTATATCCGGTTAATAAAATTAAATATATATATATATATATATATATATAAATATAAAAAATTTAAACCTACCCTATCCTGAATCATAAAAATCTGTACAACAATTCACCTTAGAGGCTCATCCAAATCCATTTTCCAAATTTTGGGAAAGCCTTAAATTTGGATTCTCCCATTCTGATGTTGGGGGTGTGCTTGCAGACAAATTTCATTGATTTGCAGTTTTTTAGCATTCCAAAATTTCCTTTAATGACATTTGCATTCTAAAAGGAATTAATTTGATTTTTCACACAATGAAATTGTGTGATCACATGTTGGTAATTTGATCACCACCAGCAGAGTAAAAAAGTGAAGGAGTCTGATGTCAGATAAACCTGATAATCTAATATTTCTATTCAACATCACTGATGATGTGGCTGTAGTCATCTTTAGAATGTATTTATAAACTTATATATATATATATATATATATATATTAAATCAGTAAATGGCAAAGATAATCCAAGTACGCCTTTTTAATATAAAATATTAAAAAGATAGATATATGAAGATAGCTCAATGTATTTATATACAGAGCAACAATGTAAATCCCCAGGAAAAATTTTCTAGGTCAAGTAATTTAGACGTTTACTTCCTTTTCTCTTGTGATTTGATTTTAAATTGTTTGGATAAAAGATGATCAATGGATTACAGGTGTGCTCATAATTGGTTTCTTATTTTTTTATTATTAACACTTCCATTATTTTTACCTGTTTTTTTCCTTACAGGTGAGTCTTTCAGATTTTACACACTATATCGAAAAAAGAAATCACTTGTATGAATGCAAGAAAAATTTTATAAAAGAAACTTAATCACAGTGCCTTGTCGGTCATCTTATATATAGAGCTGTTTTTAAGAGATACAGTTATAATTGTCGTTGGTTATTGCAATTTTAGTATATCATTACTATACATATAATAAGCTGACCTGCCAATTTTTGTTATTTCAAAATGAAGAAGACAGTTGTAACAGCTATTTGAATACACTCTACTAAACACTGTCACAGCTGACTAGCTTACAGAATACAGTCAGGACATGAAGACAATTTGAAACCTCGCTATGTCATAAAATTTTGTATTAAACAAGGAAAAAAAATCATACAAAAAAGTATAAAATGTACCAGACTGTTTATGGATTAACTTTTGAGGCAAGCATCTGTTTTTCACTCACACAAGAGATTAAATCTCAGTGATAAGAAGGAGAAATATCAGAACTAATTGATAAAATACCCAATTTTCTGGATGAAGAACATCATGTGTCTATAAATACAATAAGCATTTGAGAACATTAAGAATCTGCAGTCCCCAATATTTACCCAAAGAAGAAATATACATAGAAAACATATTCAAAAACCTACAATACCCATATTATTTCACCCACAACACAAGAAAGGCATACAAAATATACAACCAAAACAAGAATAATAACATAATCCACAATAATAAATTATATGAAAACAGATACATAATACTACCGACCAACTCTGTCACGTCCACTATCCAGAACAATCTATCCCATCTAAATAATCTTAAAATAGTCACAAACACTTCCAAAACCATTATGGATATACTCAGATCCTCAAACACTAACAGCAATAATATTTCTGAAGCAGGCATTTATAAAATAAATTACAAAACTGTTCCTCAAATATATTGGAGAAACAAGTAAAATTTAAAAAAAACGCATTTATAAGCACAAAAGAGACCTCACAAAAAACAACTAATGCACTAGTCATACATAGAAATAAATTCAACCACAATTTTGATTTTAAAAATGCTACACTCATAAAAAAATAAAATAACTCACTCAGAAGGAAATTCCTCGAGAATACCACCATTGAATATTATCCAAATATTAATCTACACCCAGGTCTTTTCCCTATTTCACCTTTCCTAACAGAATTACTACTCTCCCAAACAAACATATATAACTCTATCAAGAAATCAAAAGAAAATGGTTGAATCCGTCAACACAACAATAAAAACAATATTTCCACACATGATAGTACTTGACATAATTTTCAGTTGACAATATGAATATAATAGTGTTTTCTAAATTCTTCCAGTTGCTAAGGACGTTTTGTTTTGTTATTAATAGTTACTTTGTTTTAATAAATTAACTTCGTTTTTGCCTTGAAAAAGTCCACATTGGATGAAATGCATCAGCTAATATTACAGTTTTCCAATTGTCTTTTACATTTATATATAAGCATACAGTTTGGAGTTGGTGTGGCAATAATATGCAGAATTCTTCAGGAAGATCTAAATATGCACAAAAGTTTTGAAAAGTTTGTTCCCAGGGTGCTCTGTGATGAACTGAAGGAAAGATATGTTGGTTTATTAGCAAGGAGATGGTTGAGCACATTACCTCTGAGCCAAGAGTTTCTGATGACCTGTGACAAAAGCTGAATCTACTGTTATGTTCCAGAGACCAAGAGGCTGAGGGACCAATGAAAACCTGCTGACTCCCCCAGGACAAAGGAGGGCAGGCAAAGCAAGTCCACTGGGGTTTCTTTGATGATCCCCTTTTCAGCAGCACAATGAATCTACATCAACAATTCCCTCTTTCAGACAGTTAACAAAGACTGCTGGGGGGGGAGGTTCTGAGGGAGTTCAGTAAGATATTGTGTTGCACCAGGACAATACACCAGTCCTAAAAACAATCAACCCTGTGACACATCCTGCCTTAGTGGAGAGGCCAGGTAAATATTTACCTTAGCCAGAACATGTGAAGAACATAGAAATTTTAAGGAAAATAGTAACAATATGGAAACTTCAGGAATTTCTGAGACACAATGAGGTAAGAGAGCCTAGAGAATTTAAAACTCACACGGTATACTGAAGGCAAAATTAATCAAGGGAAAACATCAAGTAAACAAATTAACAAGGAAAAATGCAGGGATGATAAAGAGTAAAAATTTATGAATAACAATTAAAGACAGAAAATTGTAACGAGCCATGATCACCCAAAATGGATTTAGCACATATAAAAAAAAAAAAGACAGTTTTTTTTTAAATATATCAGTTGGGAGGACATTCAAGATTATCTCCTTATGGATAACTATGGAATGACCAATGTTACACAGGTGTGCAGAACAGTATCTTCTCTGTGGCTCTAATTGCTGGGAATGAACCAAACTGCTTGGTTGGTATAAAAGCTATCTTTTGTATGATTCATCTATTATCTACTATCCCTTTTTTTTAAATAGTTTTCTTATCTCAACGTTCTATCCAATCCATTCTACAATTTAACAATCTATATAGATGTAAATGAAAGAAAAAAATGGAAAAAAATTGTACAAAAAAAATAATTTTTAAATATACAATTATAAAATTATTTAAAATGAATGAAATATTTTTTATCTTATCCAAAAGGTTTAATAAACCTTTTTTACAATATTCATTCAAATTGAACTGAATTGTATTTTTCAAATATTGTCCTTGAAAAAGGTTATTAAACCGAAACGTCAGACGTCGACATTTCATTCATTTTAAACAACATAATTGCATTTAAGGATTTTTTTTGTTTTTTTCAAATTTTTTTCTTCATTCTGTCGGATATATATCCATTTATATTTATATATATATATATATAAATATATATATATAACAAAATAAATTTACTTGTCTAAATAATATGCAATATAACATCTAATGACCACCATATTTAAAAAATCTTTCTGAAAAAGGCCAGAAATATATTAGCTGAAATACATAAAAATATTTGTGATTTAAAATATATACTAGTCTAATATGCAGAGTAACATCTTATGACCACCATATGCAACATATTATGAAGAATTTTTAAGAATATATGATTTTGAAATACTGATAAAAACAACAAAGGTAAAGATACTAGTCTAATATGCAGAGTAACATCTAATGACCACCATATGCAATTTATTACAGCTGAAGAAGGCCATATAATTATTTAGCTGAAATAAATATGATAAAAACAACAAAGGTAAAGATACTAGTCTAATATGCAGAGTAACATCTAATGACCACCATATGCAACATACAGCTAAGGAAGGCCAGAGAATATATGAGCTGAAATATTGATAAAAACAACAAAGGTAAAGATACTAGTCTAATATGCAGAGGAACATCTAATGACTACCAAAAAATTCTAATCCATGTTCACAGCTTCATTAAGAGACATGATAGACAAGGTTCTACTCAAAGATTTGAGAAATTTGATCCAAAAAAAAAAAAAAAAAAAAAAAAAGACAAACTAATTCCTAGCTTCCACTATCTATCTACATATAACCAATTACTGATTCGCATTTTCTTTATTACTAAGGAATTAATTTTAAAAGACCAATTAATGTTGTTTTCCAGCAGGAAAATAATGTTTAATTGAAAAGACACTTACCTTTTATTTTTAGAATTTTATTTCAAATGACAGAAGAAAGTCTGAAGTTGCAAAGAGATAACAATATAAAATAAAAAATAACAGAAAAGAAAAAGGAAGGAGATGAATAATA